>CACRXK020003649.1:0-35170 GCA_902702795.2 Paramuricea clavata | reverse complement strand
GCGATCACCCCGAAGTAAGATATCTTGATCTGTGATGCAGAGCTCATGAGCGATGAGCTTATATGCTTTCGGAAGTTTGTATATTTGATTATTTTGCAAGTTCTGTTTAATCTGCTGGAGTTCCGGATCTGCTAATGTTTCTCTTTGTATTTCTTCTAATTTCATGGCATTCGGTGTCTGTGCTTGTGTCATGTAATGAACATATCGGTCAGCGCGAGCCTCCATGTTACTCCTCTTGTTTCCATCGTTTCCATCTTTCGGGAGTCGGGACAAAGGATGGCCAGATTGGATGGGCCAGGTCGGTAGATAACGTGGAAGTCGTACTCTTGGAGTCGAAGTCTCCATCTTTCGAGTCTAGCTGATGTTGGTTTGCTTTGAAGCTTTGCCTTGTAGATATGCTCTAAAGGTCGGTGGTCTGTCTCCAATTCAAAACTACGTCCATATAGGTACATGTGAAAGTGTTCACATCCGAATACGATTGCTAATCCTTCTTTCTCTATGTGACCATACTTCTGTTCGACATCTGCTAGCGATCTGCTACCATACGCGATTGGTCGATAATTGTCGTCGGCTTGTTTCTGGAGAAGTACGGCACCCAGTGCCCATGGCGATGCATCTACTACGACTTTAGTTTCCGCAGTAAGATTATAATGAGCTAATACCTGTGAAGTGGTGATGGCATTCTTCAGTGACTGGAATGCTTTCTCGTGACTGTGATCCCAGTGAAACGTGACATTCTTCTTTGTAAGCTGTCGAAGTGGGAAGGTTAGGCTGCTGTAGTCGGGTATATATCTCGAACAATAATTGGTGAGGCCTAGGAAGGATCTGACTTCCGATGCTGTGGTAGAATGTGGAGCATTTGTTATGGCTTCGACTTTGGTGCTATCTGGTCTGATCGCTTTCTCGGACACGATATAACCAAACACGTTTATTTGCGGTACTGCGAACGAACACTTTGGTAGTTTCAGTGTGATGTCATAAACTTATATTCAAGCTTAAACTATTCGGTATAACTGGTAAACTACATGACTGGTTAAAGGACTATCTCTCGAATCGTTCCCAGCAGACCACAGTATTAGGGGCTACCTCAATGCCCTTACCTGTCCTATCTGGAGTACCCCAGGGTTCTATATTGGGTCCCATACTATTTCTGATTTACATCAATGATATTGTTGAAGTGGTCCATCGGGACTCTGGGATGGCGTTGTATGCTGATGATAGTAAATGTTTCAGAGTCATAAAATCGTTAAACGACTCGCTCCTTTTACAATCTGACTTAGACAATCTGTCATCTTGGTCTAAGTCATGGAACATGGACTTTAACGAGACAAAGTGTGCCATAGTGTCATTCACCAGAAAGCACCATCCAATTATTCAATCATATTCACTTAATGGATCCGAGCTACGAAAAGTCAACGAACAGAAGGATCTCGGAATCCTGACAACCAGCTCTATGGAATGGTCAAGTCACGTGGCTACTGTATGCTCTAAGGCAAACCGTACACTTGGGTACATTCGCCGTTGTTCTGCGGAAATTGGTAGCTTAAACGCGCGTCGCACTCTCTACACCAGTCTGGTAAGATCCCTGTTTTCGTACGGATCCCAATTGTGGGATCCTCAGAAAATCAAATACATAAACATGATGGAAAGGGTACAAAGGCGTGCAACAAAATTTTTACTGAAACTACCGTTTCGCACAAAGGTTTCATACCAAACACGGCTGTTAAAGCTCGGCCTTTTACCACTTACTTACTGGCTAGAAATTCTTGACTTGGTTTTTTACTTTCGTACATTAAAGGGAGAAATTTTTCTCGACAATAATGGCTTGGTCCAAATTAAACAACAAATTCGTATTTCGCGTCATAATAACCCTCAGTCAGGCGTTCTCGTCGAGATACCTCGTGCTAAAACAGTATCATTCCAGAATAGTTTTTTTGTCCGCACAAGTAGAATATGGAACAGTCTAACACCAGTTGAAAGGGACTTGTCTCAAAGTGCTGCTACTTTTAAACGTAGTCTCACGAGGAAATATAACGGGCTACTTAGAGATGTCTACGATCCCGACAATGCTGTAACTTTAAAGTCGAACTGCGTGAAATGTCACGTGAACAGAGAACTAGCACACGTTCTCCAAAAACCGTGCTGTTTTTAACTAATGTAACCAGTGATGCAACTTAGAAGTATATCAGGGCTCATCGTAATTGGCTCCCGTGGATATTATCCTACGGAGCTGTGATGATAACCCAGCCATGTATTAGTGTATGTATTGTCAGTATCGTAAATTCGTATTGTTTGTAATGGCAAAGCATTTTAAATAAATAAAATAAAATAAATAAAAAAATTAAATAAATAAATGCCATTGGTTCTCAGGATTGTGAGGAGCTGGTCTAGCCGCTTGAGGTGTGTTTCTCTGTCTTTGGACCATAGCCAAATGTTATCAGAGATGTTGGCACAATCTGGTACCTCTTTGATGAGCTCGTGGATAATCTCATGAAAGTGTTCTCCGGATGGTGATGCTCCCATTATCAGCCTGGTGAATCTATGCGGACCATCTTCAGGGGTTGAAAATGCTGTAATATGACGGGATTCCTCTACCAAGGTCAGTTGAAGATAACCTTGCGACAGGTCAACCTCTGTAAAGACTTTTGCTCCCTCCATCTTTTGAAGTATCTCGTTGACTGTAGGAATTTGTACGCGCCGTCTTACAAGTGCTGTGTTAGGTATACGCATGTCTAACACTAGTCGGAGGTCCCCACTCTTCTTTGGGATGGCTATCAACGGTGATAACCAAGGCGTTGCTCCCTCAACTTTCTCGATTATCCTTTCTTCTCTCATCTCCTGCAGCTTTTTGTTTACTTTGGTTTTCATGTGTGGAATTTTCCGATTTGTTTGTGTGACCGGGGTTATTGTTGGGTCAATTTTGAGCTTCACTTCACGTCCCTTGAGGTTTCCCGTTCCTTCAAATAGCTTTGGATGTTTGTTGATAATGCGACGTACATCATGATCTTGTTGAACCGGGTTGAGGGTGTTGATGTTGAGGATAAGTCCCAATGAGGAAGATGATTCATATCCAAGAATACACTTAGATTTCTTCTGTGCTACATAAAACTTAGCAGTTTTGAATGTACCTGATGCTGAGGTGATGCTAGCTTGAAATTCTCCGGCTAACTCGAGTGGTGTTGATGTTCCATATGCAAAGATTCTGGCATTGGTCTTTTGTAACTTGATACAGTTGTCGTCTTTCTGAATTTGTTGAAAAATTGGGTAGTTCAGAAGGTTAACAGAGGCTCCGGAATCAATCAGAATGTTTACTTTAGTGTGTCCAATCTGTACTTGCGTTTCTGGATGTTTACCCGAGCTTGTGTTGACAATAAAAAGAAATTCATCGTCCGAGTCTTGAAGATAATCAGAACTTTTCTCTTGGTTGACATGTCTGACATTTCCACTGTCCTTAGATTGAGATCTGCAATATTTTGCAAAATGACCGATTTTCTTGCAGTTGTGGCAAGGTTTACCTCGAGCTGGGCAAGACTCTATTCCGTCTTTGTGCGGGAATTTACCTCCACAGTTACGACAGGTTTGGGACTTTCGACCGCTATCTGGAGCTTCTTTCTGGTATTTATTTCATTGAAAACGCGAATCGGGCTTCTTGGGCATCTGTATCTGGAATTTGATCCACCGGAAGTTGGAAATTTTCGATGTTGTTTTGAATTCTTTTCGTTGTAATTATAATTTACCGTTTCGTTACTTTCGCTTTGGAATTTGCTGGCGTTATCGAGGCGTTTAGACTGTTCATCTGTACGTTCTAAGGTATTCCCGTAGTCAAGAATTTGTTTGAGAGTCATCGTCTCACGAAGCGCTTTCTTTCTTAACCGGGAATCGCGGGTTTTGTGAATAATTTGGGTTTTAATCTCGGCTTCCTCGCTGTGAAAATTACATTGTACTACATTTGTCTTCAGTCGACGGTAGTATTCGTTGAGCGTTTCGTTGGATCCTTGCTTTAGCTCTCGAAAATCGAATATAGCCATATCTGTATAATTTTTCCTTGTGGCACGAAGTGTTGTGTGAAACAATCAATCGCTTCTTGACAAGTTGTGCCAGTGTCGGAGAGAATATCGATATCTTGACCTTCGGTATCCATAATATAGATTCAGGGTTTTTCGGACCTCGTCGCCACTTTTATATCCTCTGTTATTCAACTTTTATAACATATATTTACTCTGCTATATTATACATGTATGCTTGCTCTCTGGCTTAGCGTCTCCTAATCTAATCTAATGTCTCGTGACCTAATCTTATATGTCAATCACTTACAGCTGACCAATCAGCATTAGGATACAACAGTCACACAACCAGCTCCACTCGCATCGTCTGCGAACCAACACTGCTTCACAGTAGATGCGGCCTGTAGACTCGTGATCAAAGGCAGGGTACTTATCGCATAAAAGGCCATTGCCAAAGGATCTCCTTGTGTTGTTCCTTCTGCTGACGCAATATCTTTGCCGCCAACAATAAACAGCCGAGCTGGCTGTCTGTAGGTGTTTATAGCGTAGACAGCGATTATCGGACATAAATGTTACGCAGAGCCACAGTTCTGTTGAGTGCATTGAATGCATTAGAAGCATCAATAAGTAAAACAGCATCAATGTCATCAGCTTCAAACAGGGTGTATTGCAGCCTCACTTCCAGACTTTTGCCCAGCGCATAATTGTAACGATCCACTTGCTTCCACAACATCCTTCTTTGCAAAGCTCATAACACATTTTGCACTTATCCTCCTTATTACCTCTCCTACTCCAATAGGTCTTACCACACCTTCGTATTTGTCTAGGGGAATTAAACGACTAGCAATCAATGCTTCAATAGTGGTAGGATCGATATATTGTGTGCACAAAGTCTTGGTCATTCTGGCTATAGCTTCGCACAGTCTTGTAGATGATTGCTTAAAGGACTTACATGCCAACATTCTTCTAAAGCCGTTAGCATCGACACCAGATGGGTCTCCGGATCCCTTTGTTCTCAAAGCGGCTTGTCTAACCATCTCAACATTGATCTCCGAGTAGACAGATTCAGGTATCTCGTCATTGAGCGGGCCAAATAACACTGATCCGAGTTTTGCCGGTTGTGGCTCAGGATGCTTCTGTTTTAATTGCGTCATTACATCGTCAGTTAACGTTAACACGCAGCCATTTGAGGTTTCACTCAGGAAGCGAAGGGCCGAGTTGATTTGACCTTCTAGCACAAGCTTAGCAAAGACTTTATCGGGGTGGTTTGATCCTTTAAATTTTCCAGTAGACTTTGTATGATTCGGTCAATAATAATATTCAATAATCTTTGTATTCAATAATAATAATAATAATAATATTAAATAATAATAATATTAAATAATAATAATATTAAATAATAATAATATTAAATAATAATAATATTAAATAATAATAATATTAAATAATAATAATAATAATCCTGTTTCGTAAACAGGGTGTCGCTACCGCCAGGGTGACGCTACCAGTCGAGAAGAGTTGAAAACTTTCCATATAAACACTTGATGATATAATTTTGCCTCTGGGGGGGGGGGGGGGGGGTAAGGTGTCCCTAATACCCGAAATCGTGTAAACAGCGCCTTGGATAGGTCGCTCGCCCTACGAGGGCAAAGCGACCATCATCGAAATCGGCCATAACCCGATACTGTACATACCTCCATTTGTTCTCTGTGCCTTGTATTAGCAGGAAGTATATCCCAGAGTAGCTTGCAAAAAGTCTTCACAGAGACCGACTTTCCATTATGTTTCGTATTAGTTTTGACCCACTGCCTGAAAATACAAATAAAAAATTGTTAACAAGACAATATAAAGTCGAGTCACAAACAATATATTGCCATCAAGGGCGTGTATAGTGGAAGAGGGACTCATGGGACCCTTAGCTCTGTCCTCGTTGTTAACGTCCCCATGCAATTTGGGGGGGGGGGGACGACTGGACCCCCTTAAGACAGAAATAATCTTTGATAATATAACAAATATTTTCCAATTTAATAAGATTTAGCATTATTGTACAATTAAAATGCAGTTATTCCAATTTATTTCTATTCAATTTTTGAAGGTCAGACCTGTAATGGACATCAGATTTCCGAGGGGGCACTGGATTAAAAACTGCATGTGTTTGTGTCAGTTTGTGGTAATCTTCAACATATATGACAAAACGTAAGATTTTTACAGTTTTTTGCTCATTTACATGAACGCTGATGCAAAATGTCGCCAAAATTACTTATACCAATTTTTGGATGACGTCCATGTTGACAAAAACGTCACTTGATACCCAGGCTCATTCTTCTTCGCTCCTCGGTATTGTATATATTATGATTTAATAATCTGATACCAGCACAATTTTAAATTCATTAGTATGAAGGAATATATGACGCTTCTTACACAATGCGTTTGAATTTTTAAAGCGTTTTTTATATCTAATTTTAGCAGATGTTAACTTGATCAAACGTAAATTTTCATTTTTAGACGCAGAGTTTGTTAATACTGTAAAAATCCGTATTAAAAAACCAAAAGAACAAATTTATGCATCTGGCATCTCCATTTGCGCAGATAACTGAGAAAGAATAATAGGGGGGGGGGGGGAATTGGAAAACGAAATGTTTTAAATATTTACGAAGCAATTTTACGAAACAATTTGGACGAAGCAATTTCACCCCCAATGTTCGGCATAATAAATAAATAATGAAATAGTCCACTCCAACGTGCAGAGTGTTGATGATACAAAATAAACGCAGGAGTACACTCGAACAGAAACACTCTGAAACTAACCGCTCCTAAACAATAAACTTGCCTAGATTTAATCTTTACGCCCCAAATATTATTTACATCGGAGTTGCATCATAAATTGTAGTCGGATTCAAACAACACAATGTCAACGACTTTATAAAAGTAAAAGCATATTGTCTATTGGGTTTACACTTTTACAGGTTCATTTACAGTCAAATCCGGTTCGCCTTTGACCTTAACATTGCTATAATGATATACAATTTTGCAATTTTGATTGACATTTGTGTCGTGCAATTTCCAACTGTCGAGGTAAATTGCTATTTGATAATTGCAAATTTGCGCGCAATTTGCATCTCACTCCAAGAGCAGACGGACAACAATTCAATACAATGTTTCAACTTTTAGTCAATTATTTAGGGGATAGATACGCGAGTGTTTTTCTTGAAAAACCTATTAAAGAATACAGATTACTTGTCGAACGTATTAAATCTGCAATACCTTGTTTCAATGAATTGCACGACGACGAAATTCGAATTGCATATAAAGATGTTCATTCAGGATGTTTCATAAATATTCATGCAAATGTTGATGAACAATTTCAACTAACAGATACTTTCAACAACGTTGTTACAGTTGGAGCATACGATAGAATTAATTTGAAAGTTTGTAGAAGTGATTCACCGTTACTTATTAGAAAGAAATCGTTAATTCGCGACGATCTCAACGAACCTACGTTTTCTTCGAGTGTAAATAACAAGGTGAGACCGATTGCCGCTTTCACGGAAAATGATGATACAAGTACGAATACGTCTGCCCTTCCCAAACAACTTAATTTTACAGCAGATTTGTCCGAAGTTCAAGGGTGGAAAGAAAACAAAATTGAACAAGTAACTAACAAATTGCAATTGCTGGAAGATAAAAAGATTGCTCTTGAAACCCATTTGAGAGAACTTGAAGTAGAAGTGCCAGTGCCAATGAATGCGGGAACTTACCGAACAATCTGTAGCCATTGTCACATACGCGGACACAGGGCGGAAGGTAATCGCAATAACAATCCTTGTTACGCCCCCGTTTGCACGTCTTATTTTAATTGTGGACAAATAAAAAAGCATCCTGAACATCTCGATGAAGTCCGTAATATAAAAAAGCAAATAAAAGGTTTGACGAAGGAAGTTGACAATCTGAAATCGGAGAAGAAAAACGTAGTAGCTTTTCAGTCAAGAAGTATATCAGCTTTTGCAACCGCTATAACTCCTCGTCTTACTCGAGCATTCCCGGACAAATACTCTTTAAAAACTGCAAGTGGTAAGCTAGACCTGCAAAAGGACATGGCAAAATTACGGATGGCTTGCCATAATAAAGTTCCTGAAAACACAGGTGAAGACAAATTATTGTTTCAGTCATTGTTAGAGAAGGAAACAAAAGCAATAAGCGAAGTTAAGAATTCCTGTAATTCTGCGAGTACGTCAAACGTTATGTGTAGTACAATCAGTGTTGCCGTTTCTCCGGTCTCATGCAAAGCAAGGAAACGCGCGAAAAGGAAACGAGATTCAACTGATTCAAGTACCGATGAAAGCGACAGCTCGTTTTCTTCTGTCGATGCGAAGGCCAACAAAAAGAGCAAGAAGTCGTCCCGAAAAGTGCATAAAAAACAACACAGAAAGAGAAAAAAGAAATCTCGTGGAAAAAACGGTAACAAAAAGCGAAGACATCACCGAAGCTCAAGTAGTAGCAGTAATTCTGACTTGGAAAGTGCAAGCTCTGACGATGGCGGATTTAATTTCGACAGTAAATGCCCTATTTACCAAGCGAAGTGTCAAAGCAATGCCAATGTCAAAGGCAATTCAGACGCAAATAAGTTGCAAACTCAAAATAAGCCGGAACAATGCTCTTTAGAAGAATTAGCCACAATAGCCGTGGCTATTAATAACAATGACAGACAATAATGTGTTGACTTGTCTAATAGTTATGCGTTTCTATAAAGTTTGGACTAGCAATCTAGCATCTAACATTTTTTATTCAGTTGACATTGTGTTTGATAACAAAAACATTTTGTTGTCATTGTTGATTAATTTACTGTAATTGAAAACTTTACTTGAACCAACATTTATTCATATTGCGCGTATTTTACCGATTTATATTATATGGTTTTGCTAAAACTCTTGTGTTACTGTATTATCATGCAGGTTTACTGTAGTAAATACACTAATTCCAAGATTGATTTGTTACACTTTCAAATTTTATTCATGTTTCATTTAGTATTACAGTAAATACAAATTTTCCTATAATTTAGTTCAGGTAACAAACATAAAATCAAAAATCCATGATGTATTCATGTTCAAACATACAGCAGCACAATTACATTGTTACTTGATATAGTCAGATATTAAATCCACAATGTTGAAAAAACTTTTGGGATACTTCTGGAGTGACTGTTTGTAAGCCATCCATTATTGCAAGCTCTGTGAAATTTATTGCATATTGTTCGTGCTTACGTAAGAACAATTTCATATTTCTGAAGCAGAACTCACATGAATTAAAGTCCGGGCTATACGGTGGCTGAAAAATCAAATCAACTCCACGGTTTGCTAACATAGTCCGTAACTCATTTTCAGCCATTGCCCCGTGATGGAAACCGCAATTGTCCATTACAACCATATCACCATCAGCAAGAATAGGATTTCCATACACACCATCAATAAGTTGCAGACATTCATCAAAGAAATGTAACATTTCTAACCCGTTTGAAGGTCCTTCTAGTATGTTGAAATAGTCCACACCAAAACGACTATGTAAGAGGTTGACCGTGTAATTACAGTTGGAAGAATATCTTTGAACTTCCAAGGCTTTTTCGCCCCTTTTTGCATGTCCATATGTGCGATTTGGCGTTGTTTTTGTGACTGAGGATTCATCGAAGAAGTGTACTTTGGATGGGTCTGCTCCGGACATAAACATAATGTAATCTAGTGTTCTGTTTTGGTTTGGTATTGTAATAGATTCGGAAGGGATGGGAGTTAGCTTCTTAAATGTAAAATTTAAATCATTTTTTAAAATTCTGGAGATTGTTGTGCGCGAAGGAACTTTATCCGCTGCACAAACGCCAAGGTTGACCATTTCGCTTTGAATTTCGGCTGCATATATGCTTGGCTTCGTTATTTTTGAGTACTCCACGAATTCAACCACTGCTGGTGTACTGACGCTTCTTTGTTTTACCCCTTGCCCGGGCATCAATGTTCCTCTTTCAACAAATTTATTTATTATGTTTGAGACCGTTTGTTTGGACAATAATAACTGTCTCGCAATTTCTGTTTGATTACAGCCTGTGGACCACAGAGCAATAATCTTTTCTCTTTTGGCTGGAGCGAGTGGCGTTGAAGTGTGACGGTGAATATTCGCCATTTCGATTGAATATTCCAAGGCAAAGAATAAAGGAATCTATAGTATTACTCTGTGCAAATTGCGCGCAAATTTGCAATTATCAAATAGCAATTTACCTCGACAGTTGGAAATTGCACGACACAAATGTCAATCAAAATTGCAAAATTGTATATCATTATAGCAATGTTCAGGTCAAAGGCGAACCGGATTTGACTGTAACTTTAAGTCTTTAACTCTCTCAAGTCTCAACAGACAATCGGACATGCCAAATCCATTAATTGATATGACAAATTGACAACTTCAAAAAGCTTTTTTTCGAAGCTAGAAATCATGATTTTTTTCAAATTTTTCCTTTCGCAAGTTGTTGTGACAGAGCTGCAGCAATGCTGTTTTCAACAGGCCTGTCGCAAGTTGTTGACACAGGACTGCAGCAATGCTGTTTTCCACAACTTGCGACAGACCTGTTGCAAACCGAGAAAAGCGCCTTGTGAAGCTTGTGTATCCACTATTTTGAACAAAAAACGGCCAAACAGGTTGCCATATTTCGGTTGTAGTGTTTCGTGAAATAGGCAGACTTTCATATAAACACTTATAAACAAACTTGCGAGATATTTTTTGAGCAAAACTGCCGAAAAAATACGACAAATTAAAGAAAGGTTCTTATCGTAAACAATTTTCAAAATTTGGTGTTCAAGTACGACCGAAATATGACAACCTACTTGCATATTTTTCTTCAAGATAGTACATATAATAACACAAAGCTTCAATAAGGCGTCTTCGCAGATTTCACCATAGGAAGCCCAAAACGGCGTGTAGAATGCACCAATAATGCTTCCAAATGTCAATTTGCATTAAGCTCGCCCCATTCCTTTGTCATTTGTCGCGCGCCGCAAGCACTCAATTGAAAAGCAGTGTTGATAAACAGGTGGGCAATTTGTCGACGCTGACCAAAAATAGCGGCTCATTTCTTCTTGAGTTGCCATTTTCGCGTCGAAAAGCAAAAATATAGACTTTCGGAGAATATTTTAGCTGTTTACTATCAAATATGTTTGTGAAACAGTTGATAATCTCACTGAGGAAGGCCAACAGTTTTTGAAAAGCTAAAGTACGTCGAAATCAGCGTTGGAATAGACTATATTTTCACCGAGGAAACATGAACTAAATGGATTTTTACATCAACACTAAATTTCGATCGTGCCTACAGAGCTAGTTGGATTAAAACAGATGTTAAGAAGTGAAAATGTGAATTTTGTGAATTATACTTTCATTAAAATGTTTCAGAAGGGCTGCTAATGTCAAACTACACGTGTGACAGAGCTGTCAGTATACCCATATTTCCATGTTTATGTTGAAATGGCCCATCTTCTTTGAGGTGTAGCGTAAAAATTAGGGTATGCTCATCACTTCAAACTAGCTTTAAATCAAAGTTTTATCTATAGTCTTTTTATTAGAATTGAAATCATTCATGGGAAAAATGTGCCAGAGGGTTGAAATTGCCCTTGTATAAAATGTACACTATTTTTGATATGTTTGGGTTAATATTTTGAAAAGGTGTTCTGGAAGGAAAATATGTCTTGAACAATACTGGTTGACCCTTAAATTATACCTAGTGTTATGTAAATCACAGAAAATTGAAAAAAGTCTGGTCCATACACAATAGCTTGGATTCTATGGGGTCCCGAATGTGGCTTATTTCAATGTTTAATCTGTTTACCTGGAAAAACATAGAAAATTGAATAAGTCAAGAATTTGACTATGCTCATCACCCAAAACCAGGTTTTTCTAATTGCTTTTTCACCTGGGTTTGTGGCAATAACAGTTATGTGACCACGAAAAATGCGCGCGGCACTTTTTTTGGACACTGAAGATGACAACATTTGATGTTGTTATCTATTGCCATCCTCTTATCATAGTATAACTTAACTTATTTTAGTGAGTTTGTTAAAGAATTGTGCTCACTATATGCCTGTAGTATCTAAGATTTTTTCATAGCATTAGATGATAAATTTAAGTTCTGTTTTCTTTTATTTTTAGGTGATAGTGTCTGTTCACATGTGTGTTGGTATCAAATTTTGCACAAGATTAAATTATTATTTCACATTCCTTTATTGAAATATCCAAATAAATGGAATATGACATCAAGCTGGAGGACTAAATCCTGTTTCCAAACTTGTTTTTGTAAAAATAGAAAATAACAACTTATTATGTGTTGTTCTAATAAAAACTGTTGTTTGTGATATGCATATTAAATTCTTGAAATTACATTTCATTCTTTGTTAAAATGTGTACCAGGAATACTGAAATCTTTCAGATAAGCTAACAATACCTTTGTAACTTATATAGCCAAGTGTTCTATCTATTTCTGTTCAGATTAAACAAATGATGGGTAAAATATTAGATTAGATTTTTGCCAAAAAATGAGCTTGCCTGTTTTCAAAGCATAAAAAGCAATAAAATAAAGCAAAAGTACTTATTTTCAATTTAAAACCTTTGGAATGCATAGCTTAATGTTTTCCACTAAATATTACAAAGTTTTCGTTCATTAAAATGTTGTTTTATCAGCTTTAAAACCACAAAAATTCACGAAACACTCCTAATATATGTCGCCATATTGATTTTCTTCGCGCATGCTCAGACAAATTGCCCACCTGTTGTGTTGATATATATAGATTATACCTACAGTAGGTATAATACGGGCTGCCTATATATAGGTATAATCTATATATATCAACACAAATCAACACTGCTTATATATAGGTATAATCAACACTGATTATATATAGGTATAATCTATATATAGGTATAATCTATATATATCAACACAAAATATCAACACAAATCAACACTGCTTTTCAATTGAGTGCTTGCGGCGCGCGACAAATGACAAAGGAATGTGGCGAGCTTAAAGCAAATTGACATTTGGAAGCATTATTGGTGCATTCTACCTGCCTATGATTTCACTTGAAATTGGAAAGAAATTATATAACGAATTTCATATTCATATCAACAATGAAGAACGTTGCAGTGAACACTCGTTGCTCATGTATTTTTCATTTCTTAAGCTCTAGATCTTGTCTTCTCATTGCCACAGTTTCTTCAAAAATCAAAACAGCTTTGAACTTGTTTGATTTTGTTTGAGGCAGTTGTTGAAATTTTGTTTGGCTCAAAATTCAAAAACAACTAAACATGATTACGTGATTGATATGTTTGTAATATATATATATATATATTTTTAACTTTACAATCAAATGACCGAAGGTAAGGACAACAGGACGTGAGTCCCTAATTAATAATTTCGTCCAATTGCAACGAGGATGATGACGTGTGCACACGCCTTTATCCAATCAGATTAAAGAAATATAGCGATAGCACACGTCAGTAAAATGGAATTTGGATTTTGGATATCGGAACTATTTTTTAAAAAGAAAACAGCGGCTTTTGCATTTAATCAGAGAATATATACTATAGTCTCTCATATGTCATTTAATATTGCCACCAATGACAATGATTGAATGAGAAAGTGAAGCCGGACGTGTCTATTTCGTGCGATTTTTCTCTTCACTCACATTTTCGATTTGTTTCCCAACAACAGGCTTGTTGAAACTTGTTGACAGGACAAAAATTGTTTGTTGTGGACAGGTTTGTCGCAGGTCTGATAACAAGCTTGCTGCAGACTTGACAAAAACAACTCGCGACAGGTCTGTTGGAACAAGTTGGAACAGACCTGTTGCAAGTTGTTCTATCAGACCTGTTATCTCTTGTTAGTAACATGTTTGTAGCGGGTTGTTTTAACAAGTCGCTACGGCTCTGTTGTCAACAGCTTGCGACAGACCTGTACCCGCAAGCCTGTTACCGCCTGACGAAACCAACAGACCTGTCGCGACTTGTTGACAACTTGCCGCAAGCCGGTAAAATCAACAGCTTGCGACAGGCCTGTGAGACTTCTGGCTGTGTACCAGGGCGCTGTATTATACGTTTAAACAAGCATTGAAAGAGTTTGTCGCAAGGTGAAGTACACCTAAGTTGATGGAAGTGACAATGTAAAAATATTCGCTGCTGGCAAAAATAGTTGGAAAAATAGTTTCTTCAAAAGAAGAATGATGGTGCAAAATAGCAGTTGAACTTGTCGAGTAGCCTGCGTACGAATCGTACGCATACCGCATACCCATGTCCCCGTCACCATTTGGAACACCATGACGAGACCCTTTTTTACGGCTACACAGGAGAATAAACACAAGGGGAAATGGGGTTATTTATACGTATAGCAATGTAGAAACACTTACTCAATATCCTTATTGACTGGACGATTGTAGGTAATTGCCAGAATCTTCTTACTGTCTTCATGTGCATAACGTTCTGCTAACTTCTCGACTAGATCTTTTAACACAAGCGTTTTTCCTGTGCCAGCAGGTCCAGTAACCCACACATCTTCACAATGATCAACATTCAAAAGCATCGCCTGTTCCTTCGTATAAAATTTAGTTTTGAAAGTTCTTTGTAGACTGTTTGTACAATCCGATATTCCTCTTCGCTTAAATTCGCGACAATTCATAAACTTTTTGCCATGCGAATGATACTTCACGAGAAATTTTTTCGCGATCTGAACATATTTTTCAAACCTCATGGCATTTTTTCGTACGAGAAAGCCTGACCGTCTCAAAAAGTTGTTAAGATCATTCAGATCTTCCTTAAAGAGAACGCGGGTTTCATTCACAGGCTCTACATCACACCTGTTTAACAGTGGAAAAGCAACTACCTTCAGGATGGGGATATCACTAGATAAGCGAAGACTGTCAAGTAGTTTTGTTGTTTGTTGGTTCAATTGATTGCACGCTTCTTCGTATCTCGGCTGTACAAGTATGCGGTTGATTAAACCCTTGCATTCCATAATCAATAAGCCATAAGTTGTTAAAAAGACAAAATCTATTTCCTCGTCGTCGAAGGTTAGATTATGGAAAACAAAACCAAACGTTTTCCCAGAATAGTACGTAATCTGACTTTTATGATCAGTGTTTATTCTTTCTAACACATTGTAGAGCGCGCGTTCAGCTTCCTTACCATTGCGGGAATCTTTTGTCCTCTTGCTCATGAATACGCAGGGAATCATGTGGATCTTAGAGGCACTTTTTTCTTCTTTCCATTCTGAAAACAGGAAAAAAATGGGGTAAAATTACTTTAGACAAACTCACGACGAGTGGTGCAAGATTAATTGATCTTTGGAGCTTACTCGGAGTAGAACATTGAACTGGCTCAAAGTAATTCGCATTGTTGCTACGAAAAAAACTGCATTTGTAGTTGTTTATCCTTACCTTATTCGCTATGATTCATGTCACAAAGAATATGATCAAAATCAATGTAAAACTTTTTGGTAGATTACAGTCTATTCTTTAAATCAACTGTTTTGGTGTTCAAAAGTTGAAGTAAAATAATCATCCGGCATTAGACAAAGCAGAATATTAAACAGAATAGAGCCTATTGCGGCTTAATTTTAATAATGACTGCATTGATACATCAGGTATACCGAAGTTGTCCTCGTATATAAATCCTCACTCTAAATATTTATTATACACAAAAAACAATACGAAATATATGAATTCACTTGTCTCAAACCCTGTCAATTGTCTCTTAACCTTGTCTATACTCTTGAACAATAACAAAGTCATTATACCATATATGGTAATGTTGCGCGTGTCTCTAAATATAGCTATTACTGTTCAGAGTTCATCACACACTCCCCTAACAAATTTAAACGAATTATAAATTTTTAACAACAACATTCTACACAGTTATATTTACTTCCCTTTAATCGTCCTTCAACTGTTCTCTGATGTTAACTTTCGCGATCCTTGCTGCTTTCCGTTCTGGTCTTTTCTTTAATTTACCATCATTATCTTCAGTACTTTCATTGTGTCTTCCTTGATCTTCCTTAACCACGCTCCTTATCTCCAAAGGACATACTAACTGAAATGGTTCCAAATTGTTACCTTTATGTAACACAATAACTCCTCTAATTACACCGTCCTTTCCTTTCACGTACTTCACAACTTTGCCTTTCATCCACCGTCCTCGGTTCTTTTCGTCCAAATCTCCGGTTTGCATATTGTCCTGGTCAGTCCCACTCTTCACTAACTTTGCTTCCTTGCTTTTCTCCAACTTTTCTTTTATTCTACTTTCGTCTGTAATTTTTCTTTTCTTTTTCTTACGTTCACTTGTAATTTCAACACTACTAGTTTCTTTAGTGTTTCCCTGTGAAACAACATTACTTTTCACTTTCCCTTTCGTTTTTATGCCATTTTCCTCAAGGTTCTCTACTTCGTTTTCTTCTCTTTTCTTCCCAACATCATTTACTTCCTCAGTATGTCCTTTCGAAAGAACTTTTTTCTTCTTTCCTTTGATGTTGTCAACCTTATCTCCTTTCAATTTCTTTCTTTTCTCTTTGCTCCCCTCATCATCCATCAATTCAAATGTTTCATCTTGGTCAGAATTATCGGAAGCATTTTCGTCTTCATCACCTTGTCCTTCCTTTGTTTCTTCCGCAGTTACTGCCTTCAGTTTTCTCGACCATTCTGGTGTATTTTCATGTCCCTCAGTTTCCTCATTCATGTCTTCTCTTACTTTTCCATCGTTCAAAAACCATGGATTTTCCGAACTATCACCTACCAGTCCAAAATTTCTAAAATTCTCGGGAATCTCCGCACTATCTTTGGCTTTATTTGCCCCCTCTCTGACAACATGCTTGTAGGGTATATGATATACTCGTTTATCATTCGGTTTCACTGGTGCTCCTTCAATGATACCCGATTCTAATTGCTTCTCGATTGTTTCATCATAATTGTTGTTTACCTTCTCATCTCGCTCGATCTTTTTGCATATGTTAGCGATTAGCTTTCCACTTGGTTCTAGATTGCTATTTGGTAAAGACTGTCCTGAAATCGATGGTACTTTGACTTGATATCTACCGTCATCAGCCCGAGTAATGTTTTCTTTAAATTCACGATAAACGTCCAGTTGGTCGTTCTCCCCTCTACTTTCAATTCCAACTACATCCAGTGTATACAATTGCTCGCAGTCATTTGGTTCTCTTGTAAACATACACACATTGTTCGAAATATCTCCACCATGAACAATCCAACCAAACGAAGTACCTTCAACGATAGGATCGCCATCTTTTCCTTTGTAGATTTCCTCTGTCTTAATCTTGCAGAAGGTGTTGTCACCTAAGATCATGTGTATTGGATATTCACCATCTCTTGTCATGTAAAACCTCTTATCCTTTGTGTGTTCATAATTCCATTTAAGTTTGTTCATGTCCGGTCTTTTCACTGTTGTGAAATTTTTCATTGTCGACCCGGCTAGCTCTATATCTTCCTTGGTTGATCCATCTAATGATTCGATTGTTACATTGTAAATAGGCATGGACTGTCTTTTTGTTCCATTAATGGTGATGATTTCCTTCGATTCATGTCGTGCTGCAGAAACTTGAAGCTTCTTTACTGCTTCCTTTGAAATAAAATTCCTGCCCGATCCTGTGTCCAAAAATGCCCAGAAAACTTCTCCGTCCACCTTAACTGGGATTATGGGGGGTAATGTAATCTCTTCCGTTGTTGTTGAATAGCCCGTTAGTACTGTACCATCACCCTTGTTCTCTTTCTGGTCATGTAGACTGGTATGATGTTTCTCCCCACAGTGATAGCACCCACGACTCCGACAATGTCTAGCCCTATGTCCCGGGCTACCGCAATTGAAGCATAAATTGTTCTCCACGAAGTAAGCCTTTCTTTGAGCTGTGGTTACATAAGACTTGCACATATCACTCCAGTGTTCAGCTTTACAGAACATACAACAAGGTGTCTTTTTTCCTCTTTCGTTCTCTTTACCTCCTTTACGTGCAAACAAGTTTTTCTCTCTCTTTCTTGGGTCACCTGTGGATTTATCTTCTTCAGTTTTGTTTCTTCGTAACCATTTTTGCAGACTATCAACTAAATTCTCCATTTTCCATTCCTCCCAATCTTCATCAGTCCTTACCAAGTCTGACTTCACATTTGGCAACTTATTAATAGTACACATCACAAATCCATCTAATTTCTCATGTTCACCGAGAGTCTGTAGGGCGTCATAGTTCTTGCTCAAACGTTCGTAGAAAGCCAAGATCTTTTCATAGGAGGACCCTCGTACTATGGGTAAATTTACTACTTCATCAATATGTGCATTCACAACCAACCTTGTTTGACCGTACTCCTTTTTGAGTCGTTCCCAAGCCGTTTTATATCCAATCGAGCTCGGTTTGAGGTTTGAGATCTTATCCCTGATTTTTCCACTCACCATTTCAAGTAAATAGCCAACCTTTTCCTCATCACTAATTGGCTTAGAATCAACTTGTGTAATAAACATGTTCTCAAACCTTACCCAGTCTGCTATTGTTCCATTAAATTGTGTTATTTTCAATTTAGGAAGTTTAGCTACAGTTGATCTTGCAGCTTTTTCCATTTCTAGCTTTTTCTCCGTCATTCTAAGCTCTGCTTGTAATTTTTCTTCGAGCATTTGCCTCTCTTGGTCTCGAATTACTTCCCTGTTATGCTCTTCTTCGATACGTTTCGCGTCTCGTCGCTTATTTTCCTCTTCAGCGGCAATATTTGCTTGTCGTTTAGCCAGAAAATCAGACAGTTTGTTCATTTCATTTACCCATGGCATATATCTATCTCTTACCTCTTTCTTCCATTGTCGAATTTCCCGTGATGTACTTTTTCCCAGCTCAACTTTCGTCTCTTGAGCGGTCGAAACAAGGCTATATATTTGATCCAAAATCGCCTTTGTACGCTTGTTTACTGTTTCGATTTCCCTCAGATCTTGTTCTTCGATAAGCTCGTCGGTTTGTTCCAAATAATACTTTAACTTTTCTATTTCCTTGTTGATTTTATTCTCAATTTGTTGCTCGCTCGCTTGTGCTTTTGTGTCGCTCATTTTAACTCTTGCTTATCGTCGTAAATATAGTTGTAAATTTGTTGAAATTCCCCGTAAAATATCACTTGTTTCCCTTGTTTATATCCTGGTCACGGCACCACTATATACCGAAGTTGTCCTCGTATATAAATCCTCACTCTAAATATTTATTATACACAAAAAACAATACGAAATATATGAATTCACTTGTCTCAAACCCTGTCTATTGTCTCTTAACCTTGTCTATACTCTTGAACAATAACAAAGTCATTATACCATATATGGTAATGTTGCGCGTGTCTCTAAATATAGCTATTACTGTTCAGAGTTCATCACAATTGGTTAGCACCCCCCAAAAAAACTTTGCTGGATCCACCACTGCACCAGATGATTTTATATGTTGGGATTGATCATTGGTGTTCAATGGATTATCTCATAATACACACTAGTTTGTTAACCTACTCTGTCTAATCATGCTAATACCATCATTGGCAATGGAATTGAGCAGTGATGTAGCCAGAATTTCTAATTAAGGCCTTCAAGGGGGACTGAAATTCCCAGGAGGGGCCTGCACTAGTTTGAATAAAGTTTGTTAGTATGTAAAAATATATTTGGACTCCCAAGCTATCCATGTATAATATAGTACAATGTGAACTTTTTAAATTCTAGTTAATAAAGTGCCATTTTGGGGGGCTAATTTAATGTGTTTTGGTGATTTGAAATAACCTTGCAGTTAACACATGTTCAACTCTAATTAATTACAAACAAGTTCAGAACATTTAAAATATTTTGACCCCCCACCCCCTCTGGTTACACCACTGGAATTGACTTGAGCCTTTTAGACCTCTGAATTTTAGTTGCAACTTAGAACAGTACGTGTTCTGACATACAAGAAAATTGTAAGAAAATTTGTGCAAAAGTATTTCTCAAATAGGTCGTTCCAGAAAATATCCACACTCCCCCCACAGAGGAAATTTCTGCCGTTCAGAGGGGGAGGGGGAAAAATTGTTTCTGATAATAGTAAATGTATTAGGACATCCAGAGGGGTAGAAGGGATTAACTTTCAATTTCCTCTGTGGGAGTGGTATGGGTGTTTTCTGGAATGACCCAATATAACTGTGTTTTTTTTTTCTTTTCAAATCTAATCAAACTCATTTAGTGTCAAATTGTCAATCCTTGTACATGGGGAGGGGAAATTTTGGAGAAAGAAAAATTGTGACCAATCAGGTTGGGGGTCCACCTGTAGGCCTGGTCATAGGCATATAGGACTGGGCTCAGTTGTTGGGCAGACTAGGCCAGTCGGGCAATATTTACTTCACAGTTGGGCAATATTGACTTATTATAAAAATAAATATGAGAAATTATTCCCTCAATATTGGGGGAAATATGCTATATAATGGTCGAAAATTTAGTTCATTTTGATTAATAGTCATTTAATATATGTGCTATCAGCAGTTTCTTTATGGTATTAAGTAACAGATTACAATGTTTGTACATTTAGCTTAGAGGCACTAATAACTCAATAATAAATAGGCACTGATACAAACTCTGAGCCAGTGCACCCAGCATCCTCAAATTGGGAATAATTTGTAAATTTAAATATTTGTGTATAATTCATAATTTATCCTATTCCAATACAAAATGCAACAATATAGAACACACAATTTATCAAATAAAGGTAAAAAAGGTATTAAAAACTTTATTATGTAATATTTACATTGAATATCGTGGTTGAAGTTGTAGATTTATACTTGAAATTTCAATTTTCGAACGAGAAATGTTTCGCTTTATTATGTTAATTAAATTTTTACTTTGTTCGCCATTCTTGCTTATTTACAAATACAAATAGTCCATTTCTTCTTTTGCTCTTTTCAAAATAGCCCAGAAATTGGTTCAAAAAAGTATTTTCATGCAAAAACCAGCATTTAACTTTTGTATACACTCCTTGTGATAGCAGACATGTAACATGAAGTTCAGGCCCTATCACAGAATAGGGCCTGACACAAAACCTATCTAAAGTGTGGGATTCCCGTCCACCTGGTGGACGGGAAATCTGATTGGTTGATCAGCATCATGAAGGATTTTGATTGGTTGCAAGTTCACATAAACAACAGTTTTAAAAATAGCTCGGTCAAGGCGAGAATTAATATAAAGGTCAAACGCACGTAACAAATCCATTATCGATTTCTTCGAATTTCTTTTCTTTTATGCTTTATGGCAGAAAATAAATCAAACAAACAGTATTTTGAAAGGGCTTCATCAAAATCTTTGACGAATTTTGGATACACACGACGCTGAAAGAACAGCCAAACTAGTCATGTATTCGAAAGCTTCAGTTGTTGACAGCCAAGATGTTCTGCCAACTTGCTTCGCCGGCAAAAGTCTTATTTTTAATATCAGGTCCTACCGGCGTAATTGTTTTCTGAGCTACATCGCCTTCTTCGTGGTATGATTGAGAATTTAATTGTTGCTGTTATTAGCCCGTTAGTCGTTAGAGTATATCCGCGTCCAGCAAGTTGAGACCTTGAGAAGGCTTGGCAGTCAAGCCGTGCACAGAACTGACTAATTAAATCTTTGTTTGCTGTTCGCCTGTTCGGTTAAATAGAGAAACTGACTCTTAATTATATAAAAGTACCTTGAATTTTTAAGTTTAATTAAAAAGCAAAATGCTCTGCGGACATGTTCATGAGAATATAATTTTTTTGTGTAACGAAATCT
Organism: Paramuricea clavata; assembly: GCA_902702795.2. NCBI lineage: Eukaryota > Metazoa > Cnidaria > Anthozoa > Malacalcyonacea > Plexauridae > Paramuricea > Paramuricea clavata. The sequence goes on along the minus strand of CACRXK020003649.1, from coordinate 13,364 downwards.
ACAACACTTGTCAATCATATTGCATGTGTGTCTAAAAATAACATGTGGGCGTCCCACGGTCTAGACAGGTTTTGTGTCAGGCCCTATTTCAAATTAGGGCCTGAACTTCAGGTTAGCAGACATGTTGCCAAAATATCACCCGGTTAATGAATAACTTCCGGTACTTTCATTGTATTCGCATTGACCAATCAAATCACGTTCTGAGTTGGATTATCCCAGGGCTTCTGAGAGCAATAAGCGCAGAAGCCCTGGGTACGAGGTTGCTACAAACATTTAATGACACTAGTATTTATACTCTAATTACAAACATGCAAATCCACTGAATATATTATTATAATACTGAATATATTGCAATTTCTCGTTTTTCTTGTTGTTTTTTTATAATAGTTTGGTATTTCTTAAAGTATTATAAATGAATTTAATGATTAAATAAAGTCTTTCTTTGTTTCCTTCTAAATTTTTTTCTAAATGTTTACTTCTTGATGTTTTAAGTTCCTGCTTGCAACCGTTATGGTGGTTTTCTCATTCGGCCACTTCTTGTTCTATGCTCTTAACTTCTCTGCTTTAACATCTCGCTCTGCACTGCTGTATCATGCATGATTGTCTCAGTGCTCATCGTGGCTTCCGAAGGAACCATTCCATCTTCAATCAAATAGCTCTTTCTTCAATGGATCGTTTCGTTTTCTGATATGAATTCGATTTCTTCTAAACTCCTGCCCATTTGGAGTTCTAACGTTGTACGATCTCGGAGTTGACAATTTCGCATCCACTGTGTCTTCTTTTCATCGATCACGCACCTGTACTCGAATTCTTTCTCCTTCTTTCAATGGTGGTAAAGCTCGTGATCCAATATCATAATACCTCTTCTGATACTTTTGCTTCTTTCTTAGCTTCACTTCAACTGCTTTGGGATTGATAATCTGCGGTTACAATTGACTTGTGGTTGTCGGTAGAATAGACTTAAGTCGGCGACTCATCAGCAATTGTGATGGAGAACCAATATCATCGATTGATGTGTTCCGATATTCAAGAAGACTCAGATAAGGACCTTTATCATCCGCTATAGCTTTGGTCAGCAATCTTTAACTGTCTGAACAGCTTTCTCTGCCAAACAGTTGGACTTAGGATAGTAAGGACTAGATGTCTGATGTTCAAATAACCATTCTTTAGAGAATTCCTTTTACCCCTGAGCTGTATATTGCGGACCGATATCGCTTCGAACAACAGATGGTATACCATGTTCAACTGCTTTGGGATTGACAATCTGCGGCTGTAATAATTGACTTGTGGTTGTCGGTAGAATAGACTTAAGTCGGCGACTCATCAGCAATTGTGATGGAGAACCAACATCATCGATTGGTGTGTTCCGATAGTCAAGAAGACTCAGATAAGGATTTTCACCATCCGCTTTAACTTTTGTCAGCAATCTTTTAACTGTCTGAACAGCTTTCTCTGCCAAACCGTTAGACTTAGGATAGTAAGGACTAGATGTCTGATGTTCAAATAACCATTCTTAAGAGAATTGCTTGTACTCCTGAGCTGTATATTGCGGATCGTTATCGCTTCGAACAACAGATGGTATACCATGTCTGGCGAAAATCTACTTGGTATGATTGACAACTGTTCGACTTTTGGTGTCGTCTAACTTTGCAACTTCCACATAACGAGAGTAGTAGTCTACCACTAACAAATAATCTTTCTGTTCCCAATGAAAAAGATTTGTGGCGACTGTTTCCAACGGTCTACCAGGTAATGGGGATTCAATCAGTGACTCTTTTGGGTTTGACGACTGATGCTCTTGACAAATGTTACACTTAGATATCAGGTCATTGATCTGTTCGTTCATCTTTGGCCAGAAAATGATATATCTCGCTCGACCTCGACATTTCTCAATTCCGATATGGCTGTCATGTACTCGAGCTAACATCTCACTTCGTAACACTGTTGGTGTAACTATCCTGTCTCCTTTCATAATGACACCCTCGATCTCCGACATTTCATCCCGATAATTCCAAAACTGGTGGATTTCTACCGGAGTCTGTTGTCTGGACTGCGGCCATCCTCTACGAATCACCGTCAAAAGAACCATCATCGTCGGATCTTTTGATGTTTCTTCTCGAATCTTCTCCAGTTTATCTGTTAATACAGGTATTCTGTGAAAAACAGAGTGTGTATGATATTCGACTTCGTCTTCCATGTGGCTTTCATCTGGCTCTGAGTTTGGAACGTATGTTCTGGAAAGAGTGTCTTCGAATACGATTTCTTTTCCAGGCTTGTACTTTACGATAAAGTCATATCTTTGTAGGCGCAATAACATTCTTTGTAGGCGAGGTGGTGCCATCGAGAGAGGTTTCTTGGTTATCGCCTCCAGTGGTTTATGATCCTTCTCGACTTCCAATGGTCGTGCATAGGTGTACTGATTAAACCTTTCGAAACCAAATACTACGGCTAGCAGTTCTTTTTCGATTTGGGCGTACCTCGTTTCTGCATCAGTCAAGGCTCTTGACGCATATGCAACGGGCTTTGAATCCTGTAACAACACCGCTCCCAGGCCTGATTTAGAGGCATCACAAGTTATTGTCACTGGTTTGCAAACGTCGTAATAAACTAGTACTGGCGCAGCAGTGAGGATTTCTTTTATTTTCTGAAACGATTCTTCTTGGCGGCTGCCCTACTCGAATTGCACGTCATTCTTCATCACGATTCTAATCGGGTCGGTGATAGTAGACATGTTGGGGATAAATTTCGTAGTTGACCATTCCCAATAGTCTCTCTGCGTCTTTCTTGCAAGTAGGTGAAGGCATTTTGTTGATGGCATCAACTTTCGACTCGTCTGGTTTAACCCCTTGTGCGGTTAGTTTATGGCCAATGTACACGACTTCAGTTGTACCAAATTCGCATTTGCTCTGGTTTAGGGTAAGGTTGATTTCTTCACACCGCTGTAGCGAATTTTTCAGACGCTGATCATGTTCTTCGGTTGTGGTACCCCAAACTAAGATATCGTCAACGTCGGTCTCTACGCCTTCAAAATCACCGAATAATTGGCTCATACGCTTCTGAAACACTTCCTGGGCGGACTTAATTCCAAAAGACATTCGCTTATAGCAATATCGACCAAATTCCGTGTTAAACGTTGTTAGCAACTGGCTTTCGTCATCTAATGCGACTTGCCAATAGCCGTAGTTAGCGTCTAACTTCGAAAACACCGTAGCTCCTGCGACACGTTATTTCTTCAATGGTTGGCATCGTGTAGTGCTCTCTCTGGATCGCTTAATTTAATGATCTTGGGTCTAGGCAAATCCGTAACTTGTTGCTGTTAGGTTTCATTACCACTACAACAGAATTGATCGACTTTCTCGATTACCCCATCTGCTTCCATTTCATCCACGGACTGTTTAAGTCGATCTCTCAGCGCTACCGGTTGACTCTTCAATGTGCTCACAACTGGAGTAACTTTCGGGTCCACTTGGATATGATAGGGTTTCTTGAAACAACCAAGCCCTTGAAAAACTTTAGGAAATTGACTGGCCATATCATTGGCAGATTTCGCCGTCGTATTTTCTCGCTTTGATAACTTTACGTTCATAACCTTTAATCTTTAATCTTTAATAAAATTTCTTTTAACACGGTAGCCTATTCAGTATAATATATACAGTCTGTTTTTCAAAGGGCCGTGCTATATAGTATTAAACACACATTAACTATGGATATTTACATTTAATTACAGCACATAATTATTACACACTCCATTAATTTCGGAAATGCATTATACATTATTCATGTGCAAGGTTAAGGGCTAAACGCCTTTTGAAATTGGGTAAAGATAAATCCTGAATGTTATTAGTTACTTCATCCGATAATTCGTTCCACCCTTGTGCTGCTCTATATAAGAGAAACTTCTTTTAAGAAAGTTGGTTCTTGGTTTAGGCAAAGATAGTTTAACATTATTGCTTCTTAGAGAATAATTACTATTTTCGCATCTCGTGAAGAAATTCTGCACATAATCAGGTAGTCTGTTAGTTAAAGCTTTAAACGTCATAATGATTTCTCTTTTCTTTAAAATGTCTTCAATTGGCATCCAATTGAGACTTTCTAGTATTTGAGTGGAACGAACATCGTATGATTGTCCTGTGATAACCCGAGCTGCTAGAGAGTTTGTTAAGAATGGTATTAGATCCATCATTCCATATTGTTGAGCAATATGTCAGGTGAGGAGATACTAGAGCATTATACATTTTGATTAAAATGTGTAAAGGAACAAAGGACTTGGCTCTTCTTAGTAATGCGATATTTTTTGAAATTTTTTTACATTGTGCGTCAATGTGTATACCCCACTTTAATTGATCGTCGATGATAAAACCAAGAGATTTTTTATTGGTGACCCGTTTAATATTATTATCTCGTATGGCTAATGAAATCTCTGGGTTGTCTTCAAATTTAGTAAGATGATGTCTAGAGCCAATTATCATAAATTCCATTTTGCTATCGTTTAGCGTGAGCTTGTTACATCTAAGCCAACTATGAACATTCTCAAGATCTCTTTTAAGTTTAGTCTCGATTTCATTGGCATCTAAGCCGGCACACGAAAGATTTGTGTCATTAGCAAACAAGTTAGCCTTGGTTGTTTCTATACACTTAGGTAGATCGTTAATATACAAGAGGAATAGGATGGGGCCAAGGTTAGAACCTTGTGGTACCCCACACCTAATTTCTCTAGCATGTGATTTTTTCCCATTCATTAAACAAATCGATTTCCTATTTTGGATGTAAGATTCAAACCATGCGTAAGTAGTTCCTTTTATGCCGTATAGGCGAAGTTTCTTTAATAAGATTTCATGGTCGACAGTGTCAAAAGCTTTTTTCAAGTCCAAGAACAGGACTCCATTGATTAAGCCACTGTCCATGTTATATAACCACTCATTTGTCGAACCTAAGAGTGCCTATAACCAACTTGATTAAGTTCAGATCTTTCGAACCTATAACCAACTTGATTAAGTTCAGATCTTTCGAGGTCTGTAAACCCAAGATAGCTACTTGCTTCGTCTCAACAACAAAAAACTTCTAAATTTTGTCATTACATTTCATGATCAAGTAACATTGTCCCAATACCGGCAAATGTTCTCCCGTGTAGCTTGTGAGTTTGACTGCTGTCGTCTCGAGCTGGACATCTTCTAAACTTCTAAACGTTGTTACGCTACGGTGAGTATATCAGCTTGCGAACCGGCAGCGCAGGTTTTACACAGTGGCAGATGTGGCATATGCCACGGGCCCCGCGCCTTCCAGGGCCCCGCGATGTGGCTAAAAGTATATGATGCTATATTATTAATTATTATTTATGCAAGCTGTTATTCACCAAAAGTGCCCACTTGCCGAGTATGTGCCTTGCGCCGCACATTCTCTCAATGTAGTCGGCCAATCAGCAGTAAGTTGCTGTTTGGAATCTGTCGGATTTTTTGGCTTTGTCCAAGGTTTATATTCTTTCCTCGTCGCTTCAGCACACCGTTGGAAAGTAGTCCATAATCGGCTGAAGAAAAAAGGCTTGCCCACAGTAAAACGTCTATCAGACACTCCTTGGTGAGCGCATGGCGCCGCTGTTAAAGCCGTGGTCAAGGTCTACGAAGAAATCAAAGCTGGATTGAAAGAGATTGCTTCAGACCCAGAGCAGAAAAGAGATACTCGAAAAGAAGCTCTAAATCACGCTTCTAATATGGATCGTTTGGAGACTGGCATACTTACTCTGGTATGGCACCGTATCTTGAAGTGTTTTAACAGTAACAGCCAATTGCTTCAATCCGCGGATCAAGACATTAACTCGGCTGCCGCTATTTATGAATCCCTGGAAGAGTACGTGAAAAATATGAGACCAAAATTTGAGCAGTTCGAGGCTGAAGGAAAATTGCTCAATGGATACGAACATTACGAAGACGAAATGAAACGAAATCGCCAGCGGAATCGTCGTTATGATGAACCAGGATCAGTTCCGGAAGTAGAACTTACACCTGACGATAATTTTCGAACGGTAACGTTTTTGGTTATTATCGATAGTTTGGTTGCTGAGTTGAAGAAACGTAAGGAAGCATACGTCACGCCACTGTTGCGTCAAGGTTTGGATTTTTGAGAACTATGAAGGAGCTACCTGACGACAAACTGACACTGAGTGCAAATCAGCTTTGTAAAATTTACCCAGGTGACCTTGAGCCGAGTCTTTCAGACGAGCTATTACAGTTCTCTGCCCTCCTGAAAACCGAGCTTGCCGAGAGATACCTGGATTCGTCAAGCTCTGTAGAAGCACCAGTCCTTTCTAAAATCCCTTCCTCGCCCGCACCATCTGAGGATTCTTCAGCGCCATCTTCACCAGTTACTACAACTCCAAGTGATGATGAAGTTATGTCATTCATCGATAACGATGAGCTGCATGAGCATGATGAAGCCATGGAATTTGAAAACAATGGTGCAATGAAACTAGAATCATCGGAGGTTCGGATGTACAAGCTCATATTAGAAAACAAACTAGAAACAGTATTTCCAAATATAGAAGTCGTACTTCGTATTTATCTTTCTCTTATGATATCTAATTGCTCTGGCGAAAGATCTTTTTCAATATTGCGTTACATAAAGAACTCGTACAGATCCACCATGGGTCAGAGACGGTTGAACGACCTGATATTACTAAGTGCTAAACAAGACATTCTTCGTGAGCTTGACATAAATTCACTCATCAATGACTTTGCGCTCATGAAATCTCGAAAAAAGAGTATATACAAATCATCGTAAATTGATAACGGGAACATTTCAAAGTGATATACTGCTATTTCAATTAAGGTAATTGTCCCCGAGCAAAGCGGTAAAGTCGAATACGAACGCGAAAGGCTTGCTGGAAATTGCATATAAATTAATGGATTTTCAGTTAGGGATTCCCAGCAAGCTTTCCGCGTTCGTATTCGACTTTTCCGCTTTGCATGCTCGGCGACAACCTTGATTGAAATAGCTGTAAGCCACAAGGATATAATAGTAATTATAAATAAAAAATTTCAAATACCAAGTTAATATATACTACTCTTGTATCTAATTTGGTCTCAGACTTTAGAGTTGCTATACGCGAAGCGAACGCCACGTGGCTACGATTTATGCTTAAAACGAGGTAAATTTCCAGGTTATAGTCTAATAGAGAAGGCAAAAATTTGGGGCCCCGCGCGAAGAAAATGCAACGGGCCCCGTGTTGTGTAAACGCGGCCCTGCGAACCGGTGTCGATCTTGAATTGTATTTGTTTGTCTTGCATCACGAGTGTTTTAAAATATTCATCTTCTTCGTTGTTGTTGCTTTACCGCTCCGATGAACAAAGGCTCCAAAGGTTCTTTATTTTTATCTTGTTCAACGAGACCTACTTTCCTCTTCGCTCGACAGACTTTAGAAAAATTATTATTCTTTCCACAGCTGAAACATGTTTCCCGTACGCTGGGCACTGCTTCGATGCATGAGACTTCCGGCACTTCCCACAATTTTTGCATTTAAATTCTTCTTGCTTGTCGTCACGCTGCGCGAAATTCTTACGCTTGCCATCTGTCTTGTTCTGGTTTTTACCGGCTTTCCATGCGGCTAATTGTTTCTTTATTGTATCGACTTCGTTTTCCCCATTCATCGCTTTTAATTCTTTGTTAGACTGTTCATCTGCCCGACAAATCTTTAAAGCTTTGACCAAAGTCAATTCCTCTTCTCCGCGTAATAGTCGCTCTTTTATTCGCTCCGAGTTGGTCCTGTACACAAGCGATCTCGAATTAACTCGTCTTCCAAGCTGCCAAAATTACAATTCTTCGCAATGAGCTTCAACTCTGTAACATACTGATCGGCTGTGTCGTCTTTTCGTTGGACTCGAGTATTGAATCTATATCTTCCCATGATAATGTTTTTTCTCGGCTTACAATACTCTTCAAATTTAGCGAACAATGTATTAATTTTGTCGACTTCATGCACTGTAAACGCCATCGTATTGTAGATTTTATTATTATTATTATTATTATTATTATTATTATTATTATTATTATTATTATTATTATTATAATTCATTTATATAGCGCCATTTCCCATAGCTCAATAGCGCTTAACATTAAGTGTTAAAAATATATACTAAGTGTTAGAACATAGTATATGCATTGACTACTAAAATTACTATACCATAAAATTACTAAAAAAATAATCATATGCTCTTCTCGTTAAGAATATAAAATTACTTTATGTTATGTATGTTGATAATATTAAAACAACAACTATATAGAATACTATAAAATTGCTAATAATCTTGTTAAAATAATAACTTAGTCATAATACTGTTTAAAAAGATGTGTCTTTAATCTGGTTTTAAAAATAGGCAAGGTCTCACTCTTTCTAATATACTCTGGCAGTTCGTTCCACAGTTTCGGAGCAGCATATGAGAACGATCGTTCACCATAGTTCACTAGTTTTACTGTGGGTATGGTAAGCAATCCTTTGGATGAGGAGCGTAAATTTGCTGATGGTGTGTAAAGTTTTAGCATATTATTAATATAATGTGGAGCTGAGCCATTCAGAGATTTATACGTAATAAGAACAATTTTATAGATGATGCGTTGACTGATGGGGAGCCAATGTAATTGTTTCATTAATGGAGTAATATGATCGTAATAGATATCGCGGCCGTCTTGTCCGATTATATATCGAAAAGCATCACATTGTTCTTTCTCGGCGGGTCCTACTAAACACCGTCCGCGAACGTCCTTGGACGTCCGTAAACGTCCGTGAACGTCCGCGAACGTCCGTGAACTCTATTTAGGTTGAAGTTTGTTATCCCCGAGCCGGCGAGGGTACTAATTCCCCCCGGCTATTTACACCCGGGGAAACGAAAGCATTAGCGGAGTCTAAAGTTCATCAATTATCGCGGGCGCTCACCAACGGTGTTGAGTGGGTGGTCATCACTATCACTGATCTTAGAATATGGCTGTTTGCCAGCAGCTAAGAAGGCAAAAATATAAAAAATATACATGTAAGAAAGCTTAAAAAATCGTTTCACATAACAAATTGTACAACTTTTTTGCAATTTTTAAACGTAAACATTGATAGTAATTGATATTGTATTATAAATCCTAAAGTATAGGGCAAGTTCGCTTCAATTGTTTATGTATGACTTTGTATTTAATAAATAAGACTTTGTCCTTGATGTTCAAGTCTTTCCTATGCATTGTTTGCGAAAGTTTCTTAGTCAAATTAATTTTTGTAGAAGTTCATGATAAAAAGGAAAGCAAATTATTTTCATCAGCGTAGTTTAGCGTCCTGTACGAATGAAATGTGTTTTATTTCAAAGTGCGAGTAATAAGTTGAAGAGCTCGAGTTGAGAAGTTTATAAATATCGGCAAAAAGTAGTTAAATTCAATTCACATTTAAAAACGTTTTACGTAGAGTTTCGTTTTGAATTTTACATTAAAATAAAGCCCATAGAAACCAAAATATTATACCTACTTTATGTATTTTAGAAATTGATAGTACTGTTTTTAAAAGTGTTCAAATTTCATCTATTTTTTCCCGGTTTGTACAAAAAATTAAAAAACAATATCGTGTTGCCATGACTAACATGAAGTGCCAACGCAAGCCTGCGTTCAGTGTGGTTCAGTGCTGGTGTAATTACGAATATTTCATGTTGAAACAATGTTTGGAAAATATAGGCGAGGGGATGTTGCATGTATGTATTTCTAGTTTAGATGTATTTTTGACATAACAACACAAAGAAAAGGAATAGCAACGCTACAAAGCGGTTTTAACGAACGTCCGCGAAAATACCCGCGATCCACGAATGAAACCCACGACCCGCGACAATTAGTATCTCATTTATGGGGGGGGGGGGAGTAGGGATATACAAATCCGCCTATCAGTTGAAGCGAAATCCGCGATCCGAGGCAAAATATTTGATAAATCCGCAATCTGCTGTATTAATAAGAGAGAAATCCGTCTAAAACATTCGCCAGATCCGAAATCCGGACAATTTTTTCTGTGAAATCCGACGATCCGTAAACCTACCCCCCATTGATATACACGCGAATGATACATGTATAAACAGGTTAACAAAGCTACAAACCGGTTTTAGGCTTTTATGTAATGCCTTTCTTAAAATGACAAAAGATTCAGATGGCTGCATATATTTCTGACACAAGAGTTTCTGATTATTACTGAAAAGTATTTAAATTAATCCCGGAAATGGCATTTGCAGCATTTTTAAGACACGCATAATCAGAAAACCCAGAATTCCGGGGGCCAAAGTATGCCTGTTTGCAGGTAGTGCTGTGAATAATACAGTTAAACAACAAAAACCATGACCAAAGACACCAAAAACGGATCAAAATTGTATTTTAAAATACTTAAAACGTGGAAAAAATGGGAATCTACTCGCATTACCTCAATCCCATTCCCATTTTTGAGGACTTCATTTCCCATTCCCAGTGGCCAAATCCCAGTCCCAGCAACCCAAATCACATTTTCCCAGTCTAAAAATTGATCAATCCCAGTTCCCATTTGACCCCTTCAGGCCCCTCTCTGAGAAATGCCAAATTTCTCTTTTGGCAGTTTTCTCGGCAGTAACGATTTTTCTCACATGCAATCGCGACAAATTAGGCCATAATCACACAAAATCTAATAATGTAAGGAATGAATTATAGTAGCAATCATGCATGAAAAGCATATATCTAACGACTTTTCCATACGAGGTCTTCATCAATAGATTCAGATTTTCTCTTTTAATTTGACTAATTAATCAAAAGTCTGCGACATAAGGGGCGTAGGAACCGGGGGGCCAAGGCTCCCTCAAGTTTTCAGAAGACACAAAAAGTGCCCTTTTTCCGGTGGCAAAATGCCCTTTGCCTTCGTGAAAAATGTTATTCAAATTGCATTTTTAACTCACTGATGTTGCAAAGCAACATCTGTAAGTCTTTGTGGTTACTTGAGTGTGGAACAGTTAAACAGTGGGAATTAAATGACCAGCCTGCTTGGCAAGCACTGTTTGCCTGCGCATCGGGTCTGTCAGAACGAGAAATCGGGCTAGAGCAGGACAAATGGCAAAATTGGCAAGGTGCTCTTTGAAAAACAACTACAAACAGCTTTAATTCTTTCTGCCGCTTTCGTTTGATCTCATTCGTGAGTCGCCCTCAATGGCCTTTGATTTATAATTGCATTTATTTTTCCTTCCCTAACCCCCCCTCCCCCACCCGTGCCAACATTTCCGGGAACATTTTTTGAGGTGCTCTGTTCATTCCAAAAGTCCCCTCGAACCCGGTGCCCCCCCCCCAACTTTTCGATGCTTCTTACGCTCCTGAAAGGAGCTTTGCATATAAACCCTGTGATATACACCTCCGCTCGAAACGTTCTAGTTTCCAGTAAGTTGTTTATCCTTCACAACGCAGTTGTCTGTTTTCTTCTCTACGTACATTGACACCGTTCTTTGGAAATTATTGAATATAAAGCGCATCGAACTCTACGATCGATGAATGCGCGGAATCTTAAAAGAAAATTATATTGAACGTTTATCATCTAAGTCGGGGAAGCGAAATATTGAACTTAAATGCAAATTTTAAGTATTGCTGTAAAACAAGACACTATAATTATCTACTTGGTAAACAAATTAGACACCTCCAACGCAAAGGCAACTTTACGAAGGTTTAACTTTTGGAAATTCACAAGTTGCATGCAAGTAATCAAGATTGTTGTACTACATGGTTAAACCATTTTAGATTGTTTTTCGTTGTAATATATAACAATTGAATTATGATAATGATTGTACCGTAGAAAAAGATAAATTATACTTGACAAAAAAATTACACCTGTGCGCCACGGCTCATTCTTTTCAAGTACATGGACGTGAAAATTATTATTTTCGAGTTATAACTTTGGTCAAAAACGTCCGCGCAGCTTAGATAGTAAAACACCGCAATTTAATTTTACTGACAATTTGATAATGATCGAATTAATGCATTACCATGCCAGAAACTCTATTAACGAAAATTATAATAACATGCATGCTTACGCAAGGCGGGAGTTTGAAAAAATTGCCTATATTGTCTTGAATTTACAAAACGACTACGAAAAATATGTTGTTAATGGACCATTTGCATTATAGACTAAATTTTGATCTAGACAAAAATTTCATCACAGCTTGAAAGAGCATCACAAAATTAGTAATATTCCAAAGTTTCGTTGCTAAATGTTGTAAAATGCGGATAATAATATAGCCTTGCGAAATTTGCAATTTTCAGTCATTTTGTATTACAAACTGGAAATTGATTCCCCAACACCCGATTGGGTTGTCAATTTCCCGTGCGTATTGCAAAATGACTGAAAAACGGCAAACTTTGCATCGCTACATTATTCGCATTTTACAACATTTTGCAACGAAACTTTGGAATATTACTAATTTTGTGATGCTCTTTCAAGCTGTGGTGAAATTGTTGTCTATATCAAAATTTACTCAATAATGCAAATGGTCCATTGCATATTATACAGACAAGCCAATATAACAAGATGACAATTTTGGTTCTCCTATCCGTACGCGGGAAATATTTATCGCGTTATAGACGATCGCCTTGTTGTGCTCGCCCAGAATTACTCGAAATAACTATTGTAACAGTTGATATACACTGCAACAAAACAAATTCACCAAAACTTGATTATAACGTTGGGAACCAACTCATTATTAATAAATTTCGATTGCGAGATCTTTTTCGGTAAATAACAAATTACTACATTAATGCGCATGAAGACGAGATTAATCACGCCGGGTCAGCAAGCAATGATTTTCGGCAGTTTGCATGTCATTAAAAATTGCGCGAATTTTCCGTGTTTTACCAAGGAGAATGGTAACGAATTAATTAGTCATCGTTTTTTCTTTCGCTGAGGCTCATGGTATTGTCTGGGTCGAAAGTGAACAGCAAATATGGAAAGGAGATGCTTCAAGGATCATTTTAATACCAAATAGTGGCCGTAAACCCACGAGGAAATAATAGAATATTTCGCCTTTTTGAGGACTAAAATGGACGATACTGCACAGTTTGTGAAATTCAACTAGTTTTCTCTCGGATAAAATTTGGCATCGTTTGTCAATCCTTGAAGAATTGTATTTGTAAAGCAACTTAAGACCTCTGGTGAGCATCGTATGATTTTTGTTTGTAAAATTTTGTCTCCGTTTGAGAGTAACAGGACCTGATACTTAGTTGTTTTCCTTGTGTTATTCATAAAGGATTCGCAGATGCACAGAAGTCGCATTTAAAAGATTTCCAAAGAAAATGCCTAATACCAAAGATAAACGTTTTAACATTGCAATGTATATGAAAGAAAGGAAAGAAGCAAGGTT
>CACRXK020003648.1:4069-35172 GCA_902702795.2 Paramuricea clavata | reverse complement strand
TCTATTCCATTCAAGGTGGTCATAAGTTGAAAACAGTGTAGTTGGGACGTAATTATTGTTTGACATAACATTTAGATATGTTACATCCTTCCTTTTATTAATCTGTTTTCACGTTATTACAATTATGTGTTTAAAGTGGGTTTTTTTCACAACCCTATTGGATTCATGTGACCACATGCATTCACAGCTCTGACATTGTCGTCTTCTCCGAGACATGCAAGTTATTACGTATAATACAGTTGTATTTTTTAAAATTCCGAATACTTGCCGAGGGTACGTTCGTGGAATAGCAACAAAGACTTTATAGGAATTCGCTCTTGAGTTGGGTCCAGAATATTTTTTTCGTCACTGGGAATCGGATGCTCACAATCGAGGAAAGATTAAAACACAGACATTTATACTTTTACTATGGTCATTACTTCATATGCGTATTTTAAAAAAGTTTCTATACCTGTACAAGGTGATTAATTATAGTTTTAAAAATTCATAAAGAATTCGTAAACTCTTTTTCCGCACAGATACATGCATCTGCTCAGAAACAACCTGACCTAACAAATGCCATCACCAGGGTCATACAGAGAAACATAAAACGTTCTGCTGAAAAGTCTACCATACAAAGATTAATGGTGGATATCTATTCACTCATTCTGCAGTCGAAATCGAAAGATGTAAGTTGTGAACAACGTATTATTCGCTCGGGAGTTGCCATTATAATTATTGTAGTTAATTATCAAAGTTCTGTTCCCTTATTAAGGTTTCTTGTTTGACATGGATAAATCCACTCCCAAAGGTCCAAATTACAGAAAATGGTACGCGGGAGAAAGCTATTTGCATCAAGACGGTCATGATAGGAGAAATGCAAAACGTTTCTTGGACGGTAAGGAGCTGCTCTCTTTAAATCAGATGCGGTACTTATTCGGCAAGGCTGCGCTCAACCGAGGGCGGCGCTTAAACGAGTAAATACAGTAAAAATCTGTGCTCAACAGTTAGTGAAATGAAAGAATGCAGACTCCCATATCAAGTCAGACAAAGAGTTGTCCTTAGTACTTCAGCTCCATACATGTAATAAATTCAAAATGGCGGATTTACTATATAGATTCATGCACGTATATTTTGTAGGAAGTAAAACAAGAAATACAGACTTCCACAGTAAATGGATGGGAACAGAGAAGTATTTGTTTCGCAAAAGACAACAACGCAACACTCGCTGACGTGCGCTCTAAAAGGAATTCCACGTTGATAACAACCGGACAAGGGTTCAAAATCCCACAGAAGTCATGGATAAATTATGGTAAGTATTTGTTTTAACATAAGAAGCGATATTTTTTCCGTTTGAGTATGGTTATAAACTGAGTAAAACCATTCAGTAAATACCCATGGCCATCAGGCCATGTAGAATTCCCTAATTGTTGCCGATATTTCAACTCGACTATACAGAATTGATACTAAATTAAAATTACGCATTGCGGTTTTTACTAAAAGATAAACTAAGGTACATTGGGGATTTAAAATCTAGTTACTGGTAATAACGATCAGCTGCAGCCAGACTTGGACTTTACCGATGCGCTGAAAAACAAAGAAGAAGAACATAGAGAAATGCTGAGAGATGACGTGGAAAGAAATTTGGAGAAAGATGAGGCAGACACAGTCCGTTCCATAGAACAAGAGATTGTGGAAAAAGTGTCAGGTACGACATTCTCTCTCTTGTATCTATATAATAGATACAATTTCAGGATGGGCACAAATGCCTTTATTCCGGCCCATTCAATAAATAAATCGCCATCGTAAATGCTATATATAGAAGCATGTAGATATAGTATTAAACGGAGTATAGTCCTTTGTGTAAATTGTAATAAAAAACTAGTCATGGATAAATAACATAACTTATTTCTCCCTTTTTCTCATTTACAGATTATTGTGATAGGATCAGGCAAGGATTATGCAATGCAAACGATTACGTACCTTCATCGCCGTCAAATGCGCAAGACTATTCACAAGTAAATACGTGAACATTATATATATAAACATTATATATATATATATAAACATTATATATATATATATATATATATATAATATATATGTAATTATATAAGTATAATCTAGCTCAATTACCTATCTTTTAATGTCACTTTGTAGTTTTTGTCACCTGAATCAAAGAAATTGTACAACAAATTCACCCCGAAATGGTTGAAGGCGTTTGACATGGTATGGAAAACTTACAAAGTTTATCATTTTAATTCTTTGGCAACGATATATAGGTACTCTCTCTGACGAGCTAAATCGTCTGGCTATATAGACAGATTATAATTCTCTAACGTTATACAAACCATTCCGTCATCATAGTTAAATAAACATTTAGTGTTGTTTGCAACTGTGCATGGTGTATTAATGACACAATTGAAAACTTTGTTCGTTATAAACCGTCTTTTAAAATTTTGTTTCTGAGTTATAGTTCCGCACTGCAACATTGCATGAATGTCTTAACATTGAATGGTTTAACTATATTTTTCTCTTCAGTTCGATTTTACCTGCTGCAGTTTCTTCTTCTAATGTATTTGTATCCACACCCATGTACTTCATATAAACATTCGGTAATCCAGATCATTACGTTTTTGCAACATAGGCTGTAACAGCAGTAGAACGAGCAAGATTACAAAATGAAGAGCAAACAGCAAATGATATGATAGATACTGCGTCAGGCTCAGGTACGTTGTTATATAGATATTGTGATCACAACATGCACACATGTACTGACTGCAATGAAGAGCATTCAGTAATTTAGGCTTCGTTTAACAGCCGTCTTCCATGGCCACGTTATACCTACCAAGTGGGTATCCATATCCAAGATCCGGCTGGAATTCGAGCCAAACAGAATTTCAGACAATGTAATTGTAGAATTTTCAATGTTTTCTGGACAACTTGCACACATACAAGTAGAAAATAATTGAGCCACACAGGAACAGTCCCAGCAACCATGGTTTTCACGATCGTAGGCGGAACTCACTGGAAATAGTGTATCGTATTTATAAAACCTGGATTGCAGCGCGTTGTTCGATTCCCTTATATCAAGTAGTTCTGCACAATCTGTCAATCAATCATCCAGTCATTTAGTAAGGACAAATCGCACATTGCGCAACTTATAGTGTAACATTGAAAAATATAGGAATAACGTTGGTATTTGGATGCATTACTTTATTTTATTTTCTGATTCGACCACCTTTTATCAAACACGTATTAATCAAACTCCCATTCCCAGAAATAGTGAAGTAAACCCGAAAAGGAAACTGCAATTCGCGCAAGGAGCATTTGGAGTTATGAACGAAAGCACTGAAAGTGAAGGTATAATTCATGATACGATTTTATCCGATGAAAAATCGGTGAATATAGAATATAACATGCAAATAACAGCTTCCTCATCCGCAGGAAACAAAAGAATCCAGCCGCGAGAGGACTGTCCTTGTGGAGACGACGAAGAAATCGTTGGAGAAAACTGGGTACAATGCGACGATTGCGGACAGTGGTATCATCTGTAAGTATATTTTTAACTCCCTATATGTTTATTCTGTGTTAACAAATTGTACATAAAAAACGTATATAGATACAGATACCATATAGCAGTTAGCTAAATACATATCGTGGGTGTATTTCTACAAGTAATCTTTATTTATATTTCAGGAAATGTATGAATTTAGAGAAAATTCCGCCGAAAAAACAGAAGTGGTTCTGCAGTGAAAAATGTACAGAACAAATAAAGAAAAAGAGATCCAAACAGTGGAAATAAAGAATTGACAGTTTTAAATGTATATAACTGACATATAACCTTTGCTAGAAATGTTAAAATGCTATACATAATATTTTGGCAGTGCAGGACCTTTAGGCCCTGTTTACACTATACCGGATAGCTTTCCGTAGCGGCGCGGAAAATCACCTATCCG
The DNA here is from genome assembly GCA_902702795.2 of Paramuricea clavata. Lineage (NCBI taxonomy): Eukaryota > Metazoa > Cnidaria > Anthozoa > Malacalcyonacea > Plexauridae > Paramuricea > Paramuricea clavata. The sequence goes on along the minus strand of CACRXK020003648.1, from coordinate 31,234 downwards.
ATACCAAATGTACAACTTTCAGAAGCAGATTTAAGCTGCGCGAAATAATGTCCGTTCCCCGTTGCAATAATTGTCTGAAAATACTATATCTGAAAATACAATAATTGTCTGAAAAAAACATGCACATTGCAATCAGACAACGTCGTGTCAAGAGTGAATATAAACCGTGGCTGACAAATGAAATTAAGCAAATGAGCTATCGTAGGGATTACCTTAAAAAGCAATCAATTAAATTAAGATCTGCGTATTATGATAAGGCTTACAAGAGATGTAAAAACAAGTTAAATAATCTCATAAAAGAAACTAAACAAGAATACTTTAGAGATAAACTAAGCAATGCTAAAAATAGCAAAGAAAGTTGGCGAACTATTAATGTATTATTAAACAAAAAGCCTAAAACTTCAGAGGTTAAAGAACTAGATATAAATGGCCAACTTATTACTGACAATGATAAAATTGCAGATGCCTTCAATCAATATTTTTCCACAATTGGCAGTACGTTGTCTGACAAGATCACAGGTAACTGCACTGATCCAATGAACTTTGTGACTCCTCTTGATGGTAGTATATTCAACTTTACAAGCATTACACTCCAAGAAACAATAGATGCACTCAATGAAATTAAAACTAAGAAATCTCCAGGGCTTGATGCTATTAGTATAAGGTTACTAAAAGATGCATCTAACATTGTGGCAGGACCACTAGTGAACATATTCAATGTATCCCTTCAAAGAGCAATTTTCCCTAATGATTGGAAATTAGCAAAGGTGACCCCATATTTAAAGAAGGAAATAAGGCAGACTGTGAAAATTATAGGCCAATATCTGTTATTTCAGCTGTAGCTAAACTTTTCGAAAAACTGGTATACCTGCAGCTAAGTTCATTCTTGAGGTTGAATGGCACTCTTGTGGAACAGCAGTCTGGCTTCCGTCATCAACATTCTACTGAAACTGCACTGCTTAGTTCTACAAATGAATGGTTGTTCAATATGGACAGAGGTTTACTTAGCGGAGTTTTATTTCTAGGCCTTAAAAAAGCTTTTGATACTGTCGACCATCATATTCTTTTATCAAAGCTTGAATTATATGGTATTAAAGGAACTAGCCTGAAATGGTTCGAATCATACGTTTCTGGTCGAAGCCAAATATGCTCTGTGAATAGCAAGATGTCGCTGTTAGACAAATAAAATGCGGGATACCTCAGGGCTCTAACCTTGGGCCTATTTTATTCCTATTGTACATAAATGATCTTCCTAACTGTTTAGAGACAACTAAGGCAAATCTTTTTGCTGATGACACAAGCCTTTCTTGTGAAGGGTTTAGTCCATATGAAATTGAGATCAAACTTAATAAAGACATTGAAAATGTTCATAGGTGGTTGACAGCTAACAAGCTCTCATTAAATATGAAAAAGAGTGAATTTATGATAATAGGATCAAGACGTCGCTTAGCTTCAATTGAAAATAGCCCAGTACTAACATTAGGGGGAAACAACATTAAGCGAGTTTACCAAAAAAAGTCACTAGGCATGATCCTTGACGACCAGCTAAAATGGAATAAACATAATGAAATGCAATGTAAAACAATTTCAAATAATATCGCCCTGCTGAAAAGAGCAAAATTGTTTGTCAATAGAGATAGTCTGATAAAAATCTACAATGCCTTAGTGTGGCCTCATTTCAATTATTGTTCAACAATCTGGAATGATGGATGTTGTTCGATAATTGATAAATTGTTTATACTGCAGAAGAGAGCAGCGCGTGTGATAACAGGGGACACATACGAGGTTCGTTCCATGCAAACGCTAGATAGTCTTAATTGGCTTCCAATAGAAGAACTTCTAAAACAACGGCAGTTAATAATGACATTTAAAGTATTAACTGGTCGATTACCTCGATACCTTGAAAAATTGTTTTCAGTAAGTCAAAATGACAATTACAATCTAAGAAGCAATCAAATTAAATTGAACCTACCCAAACCTAAGACAAATTTTCTCAAACGAAGTTTCTCGTATAGAGCTGCTAAGTCCTGGAACGAACTTCCAAGTGAAACTATTGAAAATTATAACAATCTTTCAATTTTGTCGTTTAAACGGCAATTACTTAATTCATCCGTATCAATTCATTGTAAATAGTTATATTCTTTTTGTCCTTTTTATATTATTGTTGTAAACACACGGCCCTTTGAAAACCAGCGCTGTAAATATTATCTGCTGAACAGGCTACCGTGTTTAAATAATTTTATTAAAGATTAAAGATTAAAGATATATCGAGCGTTTTATATCTGATAAAACACGACAACGAGTGTTTTGAATAGCTTAGAATACGACTAGAAAAGAATACTAATTATAGGATGGGATGAACCATTATATAATCATGTTAATTAGGATGAACAATTATATAATGCCACATGTGTTTTATCAGATATAAAGTCACTCCACGTGACATATGATGGCTGACATGATTTGCGGCAAGATGTATGTATTATTAATGAGTATTTAAATATATATATATATATATATATATATATATATATATATATATATATATATATATATATATATATATATATATATATATATATATATATATATATATATATATATATATATATATATATATATATATATATATATATATATATAGGAATATATAAGAATCATTTATAACGTTTTCACTTTAATGTTAGCTCCTCAGGTGCATATTTACAATGAGTGGAATTTAGTTAGTTTATCTATTATCTACGTTCTATAATATCATATTATAACTATGCATATATTTACATTGTGTGAAGTCACGCGTTAAAAACATTCTATTTATCTAATTTTAAGTATAAGTTTAATGACTTTTTAATTAGCGTTCAGATCCAGATTCATGCAGTATATCGATAAGTTCTTTTTCTTTCATCTCCCTAAAAGCGGAAAGATTAGAAAGTGATATACATTAAGCCTACAAACAAACGGACACACACCAATATCTTGATTATCATTCATGTCATCCTGGACATACAAAATCAAACATTCCCTACACACTGGCAAGACGGATCTGTGCAATTGTGACAAATCAAGATTTAAAGAAGAAGCGTCTTGATGAACTAGAATATTTCCTACAAAAGCAGAACTATCCAAAATTGCTTATTAAAAACGGAATACAGAAGGCTTCATCAAAGAACATTGAGGAATTAAGGGCACCAAAACATACAACTGATGACAATGTCTTGCCTTTAGTAATAACTCATGATTCCAACAATCCACAAGTAGTTAGAAAAATAAGGGAGAACTTTAAATTTCTAAATAATTCCGAGAAAATGAAACCAGTATTAGACAAAACAAAACTAATTGTAAGCAAACGTCAACCGAAGAACTTAAAGCGGTACTTGACAAAAGCACAATTCAGTTCAGAGGACATGCAAAGAACACTCTGTAACAAAATGCGGGGAAAAGCGATGTGGAACATGCGATGTTTTAATCGCGGGACCCAATTTTGATTAAGACCCAATAATGAACCAGACTTAGTTCATGCCAACGAGTACATTCATTAGAATGGAATATAATTATATAAAACGATTTAGCCCGTTCTTTGCTTGTAGGTCTTGCTTCGCTTTAACTCCTTGAACGCCAGTGGTAGCATTTAGAACCTCTATGACAAAAATGGAATGTTGTTCTCCATTTCTTCCCACAACTTTTCAAACGAGAAATATATCATCATGCCGTACGGCCCTTGTCGGCCAGCGTGTAAAATAGAGCCATTGTTTCTATGGCAAAGGTTTTTGCAAGACGCCTTCATATCATCCGTGATTTTTCTCTTCGTCTCTCCAACTAAGTTGGGACAATGTTTCATAATGATATCTGCAAAGACAGAGGTGTCTTCTGTTCGTGCAGCTGCATGCTGCTAATTTCTCCCTGTGACGTGCAGTAATCAGGGTCGAAGACGGAATTACAGTAGAGTTTGCGGTTGATGAAAAATCAAGCCTACTTCTTGCACTGCGAGTCGATGTCGTAGTTGAATGAACTTGATCTTGTCCTTGTACTGGGGCCGGGCACGTCCGTCTCTGGTTCTTCTATACTCTCAGGTCGTGACACTGCTTGCCGTTTTGCTGGTCTTTCGTTCGAAATGTTGGGCGATTGCACAGGACATCTTTTCAAAGTTACTTGCATGTTCCTTTAAGTCAGTTTGTGCTTGTTGACATTAGCCTCTGAATAAATGGATATTTTTAACGAAGGTTATGCATTTCTTGCATACATTTGTGGGAATACCGTCCGATCTTTCTGTAAAAATTCAACACGATTCGGATATTATTTTAACCAGAAACTTCTGTACTACTGCTACCGATAGAACGTTTGTCATGTGCCGGTTTTCAGTTTCACATTCACATAGTCTGAAGTATCTTTTATATTTCTGTTTTAAATAAACTTTTTTAGGGGCTGTTCATATGAGCCCTGCTCTGCCGGGCTGACCCGGCTAGCCGGGCTGGTTTTCAAGTGCCGAGATCCCGCCTCACATATTGTTTGTATATTAATTTAGGATTGGGTTCATATGAGAAGCGGGCCAGCCCGGTTTGCCGGGATCTCACTTGAGCGGGGCGAGATCCCGGCTTGGCGGGCTCATATGAATGCACAACCGGCTAGTCCGGCAGCCGGGGTGGAAATTTGCGTGCTTTATTCCACTGATAAACAGTCTAAAATGTCCAAAACTATAGGAATTTATCGAAATTAAACCTCCTGAAGCTGTGGCCGTCGACAAAGATAAAATTTTGCCAAATAAACACGAATTTTATTTTCCCGCTAAAATATTGCGGGAAATCGTTACTATGAATAGATATGATTGCCGGGCTAGCACGCCTCATGTGAAAGCAAAGCGGGCCAGGTCGGCAAAGCGGGCCAGGTCGGCAAAGCGGGCCAGCTCGGTTAACCGGGCTCATATGAACAGGCCCTTATGTGTAGATTGTGTAGTGTTGTTCTCCATCGAACTATTGTACGCTAGTGGCTAATTGAATTTATAATCTGCATATTTCGCATGTCGATTTTATGTATTTTATTTCGCATATCGGGAGCAGCTACGAAAAATGCTACTTTGGCGCTCTCGGGCAGGATTCAAACCAGCGGCTCTGGAATTCCGGTCCAGCAGGCTACACCGGAATAGCAGGCTGCTAAATTAGCAAATTGGCAAAATTCGAATTCCGACGGAGGGCTATCATTGCATGCATCTTTTGTATGATCCCGCTTAATATATCTAAAATACGAGCGAGTGAGATAAATTCCTTTTTTGACAGGTTGCTACCAGAATCTCCTCGATGGCTGTTATTGAAGGGTAAAGAAGAAGAAGCTGAAGCAGTTCTTGTCAAAATTGCCAGAATGAACAAACGACCATTGCCAGACGATTTTGCACTGCAAAAACCTGTGGTATCTGAAAGAGAACAAGCTTTAAACAACTTTTTAATGACTGGAAAACTGCTAAGAAAGTCTTGATTTGTTGGGACCTGTGGTATGTCTTTCAGTTCGTTTTTTATTGTCCTTGGCTTGGTGCATGGCATTGTTAGAATTTGTATGTGTAAACACCATTATATGTTCATACATTGTCATGAGTCATACACATTCACTACTCTGACTTAATCGCCGCTAACAAATTGTATGCGTGAATAACATTGATTGGTATTGACAACCAGTGATAGGCTTTGTTTACAAGCATGCGCGTGAACTTTTGAACTTGTTTACGTTGCGAAAATCGGTACAATTTTGTGCACTGGAGTCGACCTCGTACCCAGGCTCCTTCCACTACGCTCCTATCAAATAAATATAACAAATATCATGATTGGATATTAAATAATTAACTAAATAACCGCTGTTCGAGTAAACGACTCAACTGTGTGGTCGATTTTCCAATTTTGTTGAGCTGAACATGTTCAATGAAGAATAAATAAGTTCATTATTAATAAACAGCGTATTTAGCTCGATATTCTCTATAATAAATCCACTATTTTGGGTATTTATAGGAGCGTATTTATTTGCAATCGATTGTTTCCCCGTGAAATATAATTAATATTTACCTAACATTGTATTGCACGTGCCCTTGCTTTAGCTGGGTGAAAGCCGCCATTCTGTTTTATATAGAATGTCTTTTAAAACCTTTAATATCATTTAGGCCTCACTCTATGTTTATCACTTATTTACTGAAACCAAGGGAAACAATTAGTGTGTTTTCTGGACCCAAGACCGCCGTTGTTGCCCAAGGCGAAGTCGAGGGCGGTTGAGGGGCCACAAAACACACTGCATTCCCGAGGTTTCAGTAAATAAGTGGGTTTTTTTTTTATTTAGTATATAAGTGTCCAAGTACAGAATAATGGAGTGAACTTTGAAACCAAAACTAGATAAATCGAACGCCATAAGTTATTAATAAAGAAGTTTAATAAAATGAACTTTGGAACTTCTCGGTTGACGCGCATGCGCACTACCCATTCTATTATTGACAACACCGCGGAAAAACGTCTGCGCATGTGCGTGTACTAGAAAAATGGCGAGGAATTTAAATTCCAAAGGTCGTAGGTTCGATTCCCACCGTGGCCAGGTATATTTTTCAAGCTTGCCTGGTGTGTCAGAGGAATGTCACATACCAGCATGCTATTTAGTTATTTAAGAAAGAGAAACAAACATAAAATACACTAGATGGGTAGTTTAGACATTAATAAAAAGTTTTCCAGCATTTAAAATTTAAAAAGAAACAGAATTTAATTTAAAAATTATTGTTTTAGACCGGGAGGCGTGTGATAATTTCTTGAAAAATTGTCGAATACCGATCGAACTGAAGACCCAAAAGTTAAGAAAATTATGAAACAGTTAAGCATTTGCACACGATTAAATAGACCTTTATAAAAAGGTTGACCTCAGCAGGCTTGTGACGTAGTTTGCGGAGAAAATCCCGAAAGTTCAGAGTTGTTTACTTGTTTTGAGTTTTTTTAAGAGCCAAAAGAAGCCAGTATTATGGTAAGTTTGAAGTAAATTTTTCTATATATAGGCCAAATGAGTTTTCATATTCGTTAGAGTTTAAATTTTATTTGTTTTTATGTTAGATTGTACATTTATTTTACTTTACAGGCAACACAATTCACCGGAACGTTTCTTAACCTATTTCGAAGAAACTATTGAAAAAATGAGTGCATCCGGTAAACCCATTTACCTAATGGGCGATTTTAATATCAATCTTCTTCGTTCTGAAACATGTAATCATGCAAAGTTTCAATTTAGTCTACTATAGACAAACCAACACGCGTACATAATGACTCGGCAACACTCATAGATAATATTTTTGTAAGCAAATTAGAAAATAATATTACATCTGGAAATATTGTCTCAGATATAAGTGATCACTACTCTCAGTTTTTTATCACTCATTCGAAAGCAGTGGCGTGCTGGGTACTAATTTTCTGGGGGGGCCAGTGGGCTTTCAACCAATATGCGCCCCTATATTGTAACGCTTGATAAACGAGTGTCGAAGGCACGAGCCGAGCGCCGCAGGTGCGAGGTTTCTCTAGGGGGGTCCGGGGGCATGCCCCCTCGGAAAAATTTTGAATTTAGGGTCTCTGAAATGCCATTTCCTGGACTTTGGGGGGAAGGTTTGACAGAAATCTGATGGTCAGGAAACGGCATTATAACGTGTTGAAATTTGCAATTTGGTTAGAATTTAGTAGTAGTACTTAAATTGGGCAATGCTAACTCAGTTCCAGCGATTAATCTAATCCCAATTCTATTCTCTACTGATCTGGTGATCTGAATACATTTACAACATACAGCTCTTTTATACAATAACACACGGACCCCACGCATATGCACTTTAAGGTTACCTTGCTTGACTGCCAAAAGGGCGCGTTTCAGCATTATCTTATCACTTACATTACTCATGAGTCATGATGTTTCTTGCACAAACAACTAAATTGCGTACACAACTTACATTATCATAACTATCTAATTTGCGCCGCTCTCGTGATTCGTGAAGCATAATACCTTCATAATATAAGGGCATAATACCAGCAAAAAAGGGCATAATTCCCGTGATCGCTTTGAAACCTGACCAATATTCCGGTAATGAGACATTGTGTGTGATCACTGATCATGTTTCTATATGAACGATTTTGTGTGAGCCGTGAAGTAGCAAATTAGCAAATACGGTTAGACCAAATAGTCTGTAATTTAATACATCACTTTGTCGTCTATGCGCTTAGTCTCGATCTGTTTATAAGCCTATATAAATATATACTTCTTGACGGAAGTAACAAGTTTTTCAAATGCGTTTTTTCCCACCCACTTTCAAAATTCCGCACGGGACGGCGCCCCCTTTTCATTTTTGCGCCCCCCAAGAATTGCCAGCTGGGGGGGCCATGGCCCCCCGGCCCCTCCTGCCAGCACGCCACTGTTCGAAAGTAAAAGCTAAAACTAATTTCGCAAACAAACACTTAACTCGAGACTACTCAAAGTTCTCAGAATCCAACTTTGTCAATGATCTTTCCCGTACTGGTTTGAATCATGTTGTTGATTTGAGCGAAAATGATATAAACAAATCGTTCGTTATAATGCAAACTTTAAATTGGACCAATCAGTGTTCGCTATTCATGACAGTCCGCCATATTTTTGAGATCAGTGAGGATGACCACCCATCGTTGGTGACCCACGCCCGCGATAATTGATTAACTTTAGACTTCGCTAATGCTTTCGTTTCCCCGGGTGTAAATAGCCGGGGGGGGGATTAGTACCCTCGCACGGCGCTTCGCGCCGTCGGCTCGGGGATAAGACTGGAACGATAACTGAGGTAAAAGGACTAAGGAGAGTTTCGAGGAGTGGGAAATTCAGTCAAAGTTTATTTTCGACGAAAATGAGCAAGAAAAGTCGTTTTTCATCAAAAGACTTCAATTTTAAAACACCAAATACGATTTATTTGATAGTTAGAACTGCTTTGCATCTCACAACAGCGAACGTTTGAAGGGTATCAGGTTTGTTTTCATAAAAACGACACTAGTTGAACGTGCCGAAGTAAACTTCGCTCTAAAACTAAAAAAATACAACATAAATCTACGGACCAATACCTTTTTGTATTAAAGTCTAGGTATATTTGTTTATTTTGAGTGCCTTGCCCCCGTGATTTGCAATTTGTGATTTGGCGCCCGGGAGAAGTTCGCGCGCTGTGAAAAGAACTGGGGAGAGTTCAATTTTCCCGTAATTTTCAATCTCGAAACCAGAGCCTGCAATCCTCTGAGGAGGCTTGCTGAGGCTCTGGGAAACACCAGCGAAAGTCGGGCTCTGATTGGTTGTTTTTCAAGTGCTAATTATTATTCAAACTTTGAGCCATATTTAGTGATTCAAATTTCAAACATCGTTTGAAATTAATATAAAGTTTATTTCTCTTTGTGTATTATGTTTAAACATATCAATGAAACACACAGCATAACTTTAATAAACTTATTAATCTTCCCTAGCTTCTCATATGAAATCAATACACTATTCAGATATTGATATGCCAATAACAAAATGTAGAACAACAACAGTGCAGCATTGCCATATAAGGTCATGATAAGCCGTTGTCTATAATATTAAAAATAACACAACAATCCATGATTTACCGTAATTAAATTAAACAAGTTAAAATAAATCACTACCAGTATCTTACAAAAATTGAAAACCATGGCAAGTGTTCTTTGAAGAATTAAAGCCGTAATAAGCTTAAACAACGGCATAATTCATGTTTGACGGCAGTAATGTCTATTTATAAATGTCGAGCGGAGTACTGGATCCAAATGTACTGATTTTCGTACAAAAGTCGCCGGTGTTTCTCAAAGCCTCAGCAAGCCTCCACAGAGGATTGCGGGCTCTGGTTTCGAGATTGCGCAATTTTGTTTTTTTAGCAAAAATACGCCGAAAAATTAGGTTTTTCGTCCGACGATTTTAATTTCAAAGATTCAAACTTGGTTTTCCCGATAGTTCTAAGTATTCTACATCAACTAGCTGCAAAAACGTTTGGGGTATCATCTTTATATTTGAAATATTTAACAAATTTGAATTAACGTGCCGAAGAAAACTTCGCTCTTTAACTCGCGCAAATATAATATAAGGTTTAAATCTCTCTACGTTCACGAAACTTGTTTTGGAGTAAAGTTCAAATATTGTTGTTTGATTTAAGCCTTTATTCTTGTTCAGATGAGGCTGTTTTGTGTAAAAAAATCCGCGTTCTTTTGATGATGTAATTTCGGACTTTGGCCTTCATGGCGGCCTTCAATTTGGCTTCAAAGATGGCGGCCGAGCATCACGATATTTTCCAACGGTAGCCATGCGACTGTTTATAAACATGGACGTCTGACAGCATATTTTATTACAAAAGTGATCGATCTTTCCCATTTTGACGGTAAGTAACAAACAATAACTCTATACTGGAAGTTTTAACTCTTGTTTATATCATTATTGCGAGTGTTCACCAAAAAGTTTGAATCAATACGATTAATTCCTCTTGAGTTACAGCGTCTTGAAAAATAAAAGTGCTGACGTTAGCATTATTTTCGAACGCCTTCAGAACTGTGTTATACACAAAATTTAGTTAAAAATTCTTGGTTAAGGTTAAGACGAGACTTCTTAGTACCTGATATAAACAAGAATTTAAACATCTTGGCTCAAACTTGCCTTTATTTTAGCATTTGATTTTTGGATATGCGCTTGCTGGTATAAAATTGACCATTTTATACCAGCAATTGCACCAAGCATTTATCCAAAAATCAAATGCTAAAATAAAGCAGGTTTGGGCCAAGATGTTTAAATTCTTGTTTATATCAGGTAAGCAGTCCCGTCTTAACCTTAACCAATAATTTGTAACTAAATTTTGTGTATAACACAGTTCTGAAGGCGTCTGAACAAAATGCTGACGTCAGCACTTTTATTTTCCAAGACGCTGTAACCAGGAGGAATTAATCATATTGATTCACACTTTTTGGTGAACACTCGTAATAATGATATAAACAACATATAAAACTTCCAGTATAGAGTTATGGTTTGTTACTTATCGTCAAAATGGGAAAGATCTTTTGATCACTTTTGTAATAAAATATGTTGTCAGACGTCCATGTTTAATTGTTTATAAACAGTCGCATGGCTATCATCGGAAAATATTGTGATATTCCGGTATATTCCGTGATATTTCGGCATATTCCGTGATATTCCGGCATATTCCGTGATATTCCGCCATTTTCCGTGATATTCCGCCATATTCCGTGATATTCCGGCATAATTCCGGGTTTTCACAACGCCCAAACACACAAACGCATAAAGACACGAATGGAAACATAGAGAGCTGCACGTGTAATAACCAGTTCAGACTATAGTATTAGATCTGTCCAAATTTTTGAAACCCTTCAATGGCAATCAATCAAAACAATGCTTGATAAACGAGATAGATCTGTCCAAATCAAAACAATGCTTGATAAACGAGAATTAATGATGATGTTTAAAGTTTTAAATGGTATGGCGCCAAATTACCTGACAATGTTGTTTCATAAATGTAACCACACAAATTATCACGTACTAATAATTTAAAAATGAGTCTGCCTAAGCCTAAAACAGATTTCCTAAAAAAAAGTTTCGTTTATCGTGGAGCAGCTTCCTGGAACAAGCTACCCTCTGATATGATACGAGCGGTAGATGAGTGTCAATCAATAAATTCATTTTTGAAAATTCTTAAACATTATTTTAATTGACCGTAAATTTGCGCCTGGGCGCGGGCCGCGGACGGTTTTGCGAGTTTTGCTCGCGGGGGTGTTTGCGGTTTGCACTTGGCCGCCGATTGTAGTATTATTTGCTATATAGATGTAAATATTTATTATATAATATTTTTGTGTGATACACGACCCTTTGAAAATCACTAATTGTAAAAGGCTACCGCCGGCTTTAAATATTCTTAAATAATAAATAATAATAATAATAACCTCCTTGCGAAGGTAGTTTAAAAATTTACCTATGAATTCCTGTTCCTTAATAACCTAATGCTTCTTCGGTACTGCTCGGAAATAACCTAACAGAAAACGTGTTCGGAACTCGTCCCGAACGCGTCCGGAACGCGTTCCTAAATGCCTTCCATTTGCGTTTCATTCGCGTTCCATTCGCGTTCCATTCGCGTTCCAATTGTGTTCCATTTGCGTTCCACTTTTACCGGAACGAATCTGTGGAACGCGTTCCGGTTACACTCATATCGAAACCGGACATTGTCGGAAATCATCGCGATTTCCCGAGTATTATTCAGCGTTACTTTCACATTTTGTGTTCGCACTAAACGCATCAAACCGCATTTTTATAATTGCTTTCCAGTTACGAGTCGCGAATCAAAATAACTTATGTACACATGCATAACATACATGTATTCGCGTGCCACAGTAAGGAAAACATCATCATAAGTTGATACGATTGTTAGTAAATGCATATTGCAATCATGCACTTATACTGTATAGATTGACCAGAGACGTTGGGTAGTCAACAATGTCACAATCACTAGTATTTTGACTAATAGTGTAAATACTTATAATCATGTGTAATGACTTAGTTATGCGTAACAAAATAAATCTTGATGATGCAGTTGTTTCAGCCCAACCGGCTGAGTTTTAGTCAGAACTATTTTCAACTCATGTTGTTAAACCGCTGAAATGTAGCCTGTTCACAATATAGACTTTTCTAGCTCGGGTTGAAAGATACGATCGCGATTTGAAGTATTTTCGGCTATTTGACTTGAGCGAGAAGGTGGTTACACATACAATTGAAACAAACACGCAAAACAAAGCCATTAAAACGATTACATGCTGCCCGGACTGTGTGAGTTTCAGCAACTGCGAAAACCTACAGTAGCTCAGGTTTCATTCAGTATCTGGATTTTCCGATGCGAGAACGCGTTTTCAATTTTCCTCTGGAACGCGTTCGGAACGCGAACGCAGTGTTAGGTTATTTCAGAGCAGTACAGAGATACTGTTCTACCTGGTTGCCGTGTGGGAGTCGGTAAGACTGGAAGAATATAGAGATTCCAGACTTCCTTTAAACAAGGAGAGGGATGTACCTCGCTCTATATTCTTACGGAGTTATACAATGTATAGTATGTAAAAAGATTAAATGTTAGTTCTCTGGGCAACGTAAACATTACGCACGTAAAGGAAAGATAAGGAACATTCCCTGCTACAAAAGAAAGTAAATAAAGTAAATAAAATTTCGAACTTGCGCAAAATGTCAATTTATTACCTTTCCATTATAGGTACTGTATGGCAGGTTAGATAAATTATACTTAAAACTGTCAAAGTTCAATCAGGAAGATAATAGGTGGTCAGATTTGTTCGGATACCTGATTGCATGTGCATGATAAAATAAATAGACTTTGTATTTAACTCATGTTAAAGTACAAATGTTTAGGCATTCGCCGCCAACCATTCTAGGGTTTATTTCGTGCGGCAAGTCATTATAAAATTACGTCATCAAAAGCTTACTTTGGTAAGTTCTCCTTAAAGTTAGATTAATTCGTAAAAAAAGGTACAAGTTTACTTGATATACTTCTGGTTTGAGCATTCCCTTATACGATAATGTTAAATTAATTCTAAGTATTGTCTGAACGAGCATAAAATTGACTTGACAACTCCTTAAATAAACAGAGAGCTTAGACGAGGGTTCGATAGAACACCACCTGAACGCTAATTGGTTCCTTCAACATCATCCCGCATGTACAAAGTTCCCTTCGAACGTAAGCATGTAGACCGAGTAAAACGAGTGAAAAGCTATACGAGAACGCTCAAACAACAACAACACTTCACAAGACGGACGAAGCAAATGAAGAAGAAAAAGAAAGGAACACTAAAAAATATTAGAACCGTAGTTAAATAACTTTATAACTTGTAACGATTCCGAGCTCGCGTATTGAAAATACGAATATATAGAGAATAATACATGCATGGGTGCGCGGAAATACCAGATTTACTTTTCGAGTGTTGAACATGTTATCTGACGAGTGAGCGCAGCGACACGAGAAATAAATCTGGTATTTCCAAGCATCCATGTATTTTTCTGTTTATTATATAAAGGACAGTCTTTGAAAAGCGATAATTTCTACAGGGAAGCGATAATTGAAAAGCCGGATAATTGAAAAACAATAAAACATCCGTAGCAATGCGTTTTCCAACAAGTTCTCCGATTGGTCAAACATATTTCCTACGCGCTTTTTGATTGGCTTGCAAAAATGAATGATATTTTCACACGAAAAATATCGTATTTTTTACGTGTGTTTAAATCATACATATAAGAAACCTAGATTGCTGACTCGGCTGAAGAGGCGCGCCAAATTTGAAAATCCAAGATGGCGGCTCAACCGGTCAAAAATCATAGAGCGACATAGGGAAAAACCATGTTACTGTTTCCGGTCCCGTTGAACCACCCTTTTTGGGAAGAACTACTGGTGTGAAAGTTTTGGATGTATATTTGTTCTAATTAGTACAATTTACAATTTGGAATTCAACCGGGCAAGAATGGGCAAAGACGAAAATGGCGCGAAACTGCCGGCCTGGTTTCTTTTCCTGTGTATTCCTCCAATCTTAAAGGTCTTTTACCAGTTTTTCTCAAGTAATGTGATATATATATATATATATATATATATATATATATATATATATATATATATATATATATATACAGTATATATATATATATATATATAACCTATATACTGTTTATTTTGTTCTTTCATTACTATTTCAACCAAAATACAGTATTTTCATCTGAAAATTCTAGGGCATTCTATTCTAAAAAAATCTGTTTTTTTATCCAAAACGAATGCCTTGAATCTCGGCATGAAGTGTGTGCTGAGTATAACTACAAGGCCAGACGTGGGGATTTAAAAGATGGTATTCGCTTGTCCTTCCATAAGTAAGTCAATGAAACACACATATCGTATATTTGTACACTATAACATACTTCATATAAACAGAATAGTATAAGACTATTAAAATAAGACAGCTTTTAATAGCATAAAAAACAATTTGTTTTGTAAATACACTAATGACAACAAATGTAGTTTTGAGCTTGTTGGCCACAATATAAAACTGTTTACAGTTTTAATAAAAGAACATTAACAGACCAAAAAGAACTTCTTGTTTTGATGTCTGTGTTAGGATATATATATATATATATATATATATATATATATATATATATATATATATATATATATATATATATATATATATATATATATATATACAATAATAAATCGTTGTCCGTTGTACAAAAAGAGTGCTCAATAACAAATTTAATTGATAGAGCAAAATATACTAATTATAATCTTAAAATTTTATTAATCGCTACACAGTGTTTCACGCTTTCAAAGCGATCTTCAGGCGATACTACTGTAGTATCGCCTGAAGATCGCTATGAAAGCGTGAAACACTGTGTAGCGATTAATAAAATTTTAAGATTATAATTAGTATATATATATATATATATATATATATATATATATATATATATATATATTTGCATATTGACAACAACTTTCTTAGAGGTTCTTGTCCTGTTGAAGGTCAACAAAAATTTGAGTTTTGTTCACATCAGTGAACCAAAAATACATATTTCCCTTCACACTATTTAGATTTCCTATAACCAATCCCAGCCGGCTAAAAAGTTGGATAACAGCAATGAAATAGGCAGACTGGATGCCAACCAAATATTTAGTATTGTGCGAGAAACAACTTACACCCAACAACTATATTAACCCATTAAGTCGCATTGTGCCCTGATGTGCCCCACTTTATTATTTTATTTTGTCTAACGGCAGATGATTTTACTCGTCAATCAAGGGGAGAGTGCTGGCGCTTAATGGGTTAACTGATCTGCCCATGGGTCCAGTTAACCCATTGAGTCGCACCCTACTTTATTATTTTACTCTAACACCAGATAATTTTACTTGTCAAGGGGAGAGTGCTGACGCTTAATGGGCTAGTAAAGGAAAGCAATTAATAAAAGGCCAATCCAAGAAATAGCTGAAAGTATATGCTGTCTCATCTATTTTTGATTTATATCAATGATGAATCAATCAGGTTCCTTGGAGAAAACTAGATACTGTGAAGGTTTTTGATACATACTAGACAAATTAGTCAGTTTCTTCAAACTAGTTTCCATTGAAAACTTTTGCTGTCTCTAGTTCTCTCTAAAATCCTGATTGATTCATCACTTTTCACTGTCCAGGCCATACAGACTTGAGATCCCTTGACATCTGCAGCAGCAAGGTCATCAAAGTCACACTAAACGCTTGTAAACAGAGCATCAGAGTTTTCGCACCAGCAGACCAGGTAAATCAAGCAAAATAGGTTTTAAACTTCAAAGTACTTCACAAGCAGTCATAGCGAGAGGAAGTCCATTTTGTAGCTCCGCTAATTTTACAAAATTTGAAAAACCTTTGATATTGATAATCTTGAACTAACTAGTACTGTAACTGTAACTTGAAGTATAATCGAACTCGAAGCTAGACTAAAGCACCGACATTGTTCAGCGCCACCGACGGCATTGATCTCGAAGCAAGATTAAAGCAAGTAAACAACTAAGCCAATTTCGTGTTGTCGATCTCGGGACATAGCTGGAAAAAAGAGGGCTACATAAATCTGGACTGAAGGGAGCGCTAGTTGAGCGACTTGAGAAATCATTGTTGGATTACTCTGCAGAGTTAAACGAATGTGTTTTCTCCACAGAGCAGGGTAACGAAGCGAAGAAGGCGGCAGAATCGGAAGCTACACAAACACCAAATAGCAACCTGGAGGCAATTAATAAGCAGTCGTTGCAAACGTAAACAGCAGGAAAACTGTCAGAACAGTCTATCGAAATCAATACTGCAACTAAAGAAACTAATTGCAAGGAAACCATGACTGAATTCAATCCTGTACCTAACAAGGTCGACGAAATTGGAATACTCCATCGCAGAATTAATAAGATCGAAGATAGTTTAAGGCGAGAAATTTCAAATATTGTTGTTGAAATAAACGCCATACCCAGACATGAATACTCGAGGGACTACACTTCATTGCTTACTAAACAAAAGGAGGATCTCACTAACTATAATACATGTCTCAAACAAGAAAACAATTAGCTTAGAGATCGACTGAATACCATGTCATTGGCCGGCTATGTCTGATCTAAATCAAAAAGTTAAAGATACTGATAACGAGAAGCTTAGTTTAGTAACGGCCCTAAAAATTTTATATGAAGAACAAAAACGTACCCCGCAAGACAAAGACCAAATTCACACTCATGCAAATCTCGGCAAACAGACCAATAATAATGGCGAGCAAACATACTCAACGGTGGGCAAAAATAAAAGGTCTAAAATGATTCGATTTAGTCCAAAGGTAACGAAAGAAGTTATTAACTTAGACTCTACCACACCGGAACAAACTTACAATGTTGTCACACGCAATCGCCACAAAGTACTCGGTAATGAATTACCTAATGGTAATAACGATGACAACAGCGGGATGAGCAGTTTAAATTATGGAGAAGACCAATATAATACCGCAGAACAACAAAGTGAAACAACTCAAACGTCCAAGGCGATGCGACCCAAGACTAACCGAGAAGTTTCTACTAATGAAGACCAAACCAAAGCGTCATCGGAGACTAGTCCCCGTACTTATAATTCGGGCAACCAACCCAGGCGTACAATAAACGTAGCCGTTGCCGGTGACTCAATAGGGAGCTTTAGATTTGACTACGAGTACGAGTACGAGTACGAGATTCGTCAAGCTAAACGCATGCTGTATGCTTACGCCATCCCGTACTGACGCTAAAAAGTCGTAGCCGTCGCCCATCTGAGTACGAAATTGTGGAGAAACCTCGTAGTCCTCACGACGACTTTTCAAAAAAAACAAAGAAAGTTGACTTTTTTTGTTTTCCAAAAATAATTTGTAGCATTTATATAGCGTTTATCCGGCGCAAATAATATATTAGTGCTAAATATCTGGCCTGTTTTTAATGTTATGACTTATTTACACGTTTTGTAGGGGATTTTAGTCGGCAGGAGATTTACTTTATGAAACTTTTTCTCTAGTTGTTGGTTTACTGTTATAAAAGCAACATTTGAATGGAAACGAAAACGACTACGGTAATTTCCTCGCACGCGATTAAATCTCGTACTCGTAGTCGTACTCGTAGTCAAATCTAAAGCTCCCTAATAGGGAGCTTTAGATTTGACTACGAGTACGAGATTCGTCAAGCGAAAACGCATGCTGTATGCTTACGCCATACCGTACTGACGCGAAAAAGTGGTAGCCGTCACCCATCTGAGTACGAACTTGCGGAGAAATCTCGTAGTCCTCACGACGACCTTTCAAAAAAACAAAGAAAGTTGGCTTTTTTTTGTTTTCCAAAAATAATTTGTAGCATTTATATGGCGTTTATCCGGCGCAAATAATATATTAATACTAAATATCTGGCCTGTTTTTAATGTTATGACTTATTTTCACGTTTTATAGGGGATTTTAGTCTGTAGGAGATTTAATTTATGAAACTTTTTCTCTCGTTGTTGGTTTACTGCTATAAAAACAACATTTGAGTGAAAACGAAAATGACTACGGTAATTTCCTAGCACGCGATCAAATCTCGTACTCGTAGTCGTACTCCTAGTCAAATCTAAAGCTCCGTATTGTTAAAGTACTTAAATCCCTCCAAACTTACTAAAAGCTTGAAACAAAATGTCCACGTGAAAACCTTGGTTGCTTGGTTGCGGATATAGAGCACTACGTAAAGCCAACACTAGCACACGCTCCTGAGTACCTAGTTCTGCACGTTGGTACAAATGATTTAAGACAAAAATCTCCTCGCCAAATAGCAACATCGATAACTATAAGCTCGGACATGATTTCAATGCGAATATGCCAAATACGAAATTAATCTTATCTGAAGTAATAGTTAGAAATAATGACCCTCAGCTCATGATAAAAGTCAAAGAAGTCAATTCAAAATTATTACAGGTATGTCTAAGCAATAGATGGGATTTTCTAACTCATGGAAACATTTTAGTTAAATACTTAAACATATGGTGTTCACCTGAACAAACAAGGAACTGCAATCTTAGCTAAAAACTTAAATATTGACTGCCTGAGTATATGAGTTCCACAGTGGATTGCACGAATAAGGACAATAACGAACTATCTTCAGAAAAGTCTCGATGCAATTCGACCATTCAAAATAATCTTATTTTAAATCCTGAAAATCGAAATGTCAGAAGAAATGTGTCATGACCTATTATCACAAACTAGCGAGAATACGTTTTCAAAACTAAAAGGCTTTAGGGTGGGCCATTTGAATATGGTAAGCTTAACCAAACATATTGAGGAGCTTAGGATCTTACTACACAAACAAACTTTTGATATTATAACCCTAAATGAAACCAGACTAGACGGTACTATTAATAGTGAAGAGGTTGAGATAGCAGGCTATGAATTAATAAGATCGGATAGAAATCGAAATGGTGGGGGTGTAGCTATCTACTTAAGAGATAATATCCCATATGTAGATCGAAATTACTCACTGACCATGTTGAAGCAGTTTGTATAGAAATTAGGAAACAAAAGACTAAACCATTCCTTGTTTCAACTTGGTACCGGCCACCAATTTCTGATACTATACTATTTGACAGATATGAAAGCTTTTTACAAAAAGCAGATGATACGGGAAAAGATCTGATCATAACCGGTGATTTCAACTGTAATATATCAGCTACTTATGACAGCCCTCATACCTCAAAAATTAAGGACTTAAACACATTAAAGATCCGACTAGAGTAACTACAACCAGTAAAACCTTAATTGACTTAATACTCACGAAAATTGAGGATACAAAAACCATTGACGCAGGAGTCATCCATATTGGGATTAGCGATCATAGCCTTGTCTATATTTGCCGAAAAGTGAGCATCCCAAAGGGAAAGCCCAAAATAATCGAATTATTAAACAAAAAGTCCAAAACAACGACTCTCAATGCGATTTCTGTGAATAATGAGGTTGTTACAGGAGATAAAAACATTGCTATTGAATTCAACAAATATTTTGCTACCATTGGACCAAACTTAGCTGAAAACATCTTTACAATTGACGTTGACCCGTTGAGTACGTGACAGTAGGGACAACTGATTTTAACTTCAAAAGTATTACAAAAGCAAATGTGAAAAGCGTATTAAAGAAATCGAAAGCTACCAAAGCAACAGGCACTGATAATATTTCAATTAAGCTTCTAAAATTAGCAGTGACTCTATCACAGAACCATTAACATTCATTTTTAATTTGTCTTTATTTATACTGGTATTTTCCCTGATGACATGAAATTTGCAAAAGTTACGCCAATCTTTAAAACCGGAAGTAAACTAGATTACGGAAATTACAGACCAATCTCAGTTTTTCGGCAGTTCCCAAGATATTCGAAAAGATTGTTTATGAACAACTCACGAAATTCCTAGACGACAATAACATTCAAGGCATTTTTTATACCATGGAGTGGTGGGGCATTTGTTCCACTAGGCCCCTTCCTCTGCTCCACCACTGAAGAAAAAAAATGGCCTATTGCTCCAAACCCAGGGCCCTAGGACCTGTACTGAGTAAACGAGTTTAACATTGAAACGTTTAAAAAACAAAATTTAATTGTTGGTGAGCATACTTAAACTTATGTTGTGTTTGAATGTTTAGCATGCAATTTATTACAAATTTCACCATAAGAAGTTTGTTTTGAAAAGCTGAGATTTTAAAAAATGTGTTCTCAGAATGCAGGGAATGCTATTACAGAGACCCACATTTTAAAAATTTCCTGGGAGGGCATGCCTCCAGACCCCCGCGGTACTCGGCTCACAACTTCGGCGATCGCATACTATTCTGGGGGAGGGCAAGGAAAATGGGTCCCAGAACCTTAGCGATGGGGTATTGGGGGAGAGGGTGGTTAACCCCCCAACTTTTTTAGAATTAACATATTTGGAAAACCAGGTTGGCCATTCGGAAAATGACGGCACTAATAGTATAACAAAATTTTAGTTGTTAAACAGATAAAATATAATATAATTGTATTGTCATTATAAACTGATTTACGAAATCATGGCATTTACATGGATAACATTTAACAAATCGTGAATCGGTAAGTGTTTTTCGGTTTACTTTACTTGAGGCCGTAGCAGTGTCTCAAGGGGGGGGGGGTTGGGGACTGCAGCCTTCCCAATAATTTGCTAATATAAATCATTCTTTTTTCAAAATAATGCAGACCTTTATCATTTAAGTGATATACCTTTAGAATACTGACAATTGATTAATTTTAAGCGGCTACATTATCCATGACAATTACCCATATTTTCGTGCAACTTCTCCAATACATAGTTAATTAAATATGCCTTCGCCCATTTAGTACTACTAAATTGTAAGCAAATTGTAAATTTCGACATACTAAAACGCTGTTTTCTGACCATCAGAATTCTGTCAAAACCTCCCCCAAAGACCAGGAAATGGCATTTCAGAGACCCAAAATATAAAAATTTCATAGCAAACACCTTCGTGGCTTCGTATGCCATGAAATATTCGGAAATTTTTGGCCTTCACCCCCACCCCCTCCCTCCAACTGTAGATGCTAGCTACGGCCCTGATGGGCCCTTTGGCAGTTTTGCCCCACCACTGAAGAATCCTTAAAAAATGCACTGATAACATTATTTCAAAACACCAGTCTGGCTTTCGGCCACTGCATTCAACCGAAACGACACTGCTTCAGTCAACTGACGAATGGCTTTTTGATATGGATAAGGGCTTAATTAATGGAGTTCTGTCTTTGGATTTAAAAAAGGCTTTCAACACAGTCGACCATAAAATTCTTCTTTTAAAACTTAAACGCTATGGAGTAGGTGGGATTGCATTCCAATGGTTTCAATCCTATCTTCAACAGCGACAACAAATCTGTAAAATTGCAGGCTCTTCATCTAATGCTCAAACGCTACATTGTGGTGTCCCTCAAGGATCAAATCTTGGACCATTACTGTTCTTAATTTATATCAATGACCTACCCAATTGCCTTGAAACAACGCATGCCTCGATGCTTGCGGATGACACAAACTTGGCATGTGAGGGTGTTTCATCAGAAACAAATTGAGCAAAAACTAAATAACGATCTTAATAATGTTCAAACGTGGCTTACATGTAACAAACTTACATTAAACAAAGAGAAAACTGAATACATGATTATTAGATTGCGCCTGAAATTAAATAACCTATCTCGTAATCCGAATATAGTCATTGGAAACCATAGTGTGGAACGAGTTCGGGACAAAAAAGTCTTGGGTGTAAAAATTGATAAAGAATTGAAATAGAAAGATCATATCGATGCACACTGTAAGAAAATTTCTAAAATTATAGCTCTCCTAAGGAGGGCGAAAAACTTTACAACAGAACAAACGCTTTTGACAATGTATAACGCGCGAATTCTTGACCCCATTTAACCTATTGTTCCAATGTATGGCATGATGGAAATAATACAAATATGAACAAGCTTGTTAAACTGCAAAAAAGAGCAGCTCGTGTGATAACAGGTTCTAATTATGAGATAAGTTCCTCTGACATTTTTAAGAAACTTAATTGGGAACGACTAGAAACCACTCTGAGAAAACGCGAACTTGTGATGACTTTTAAAGCGATTAGAAGTTTCGCTCCAGAGTATTTATCTATACCTTTTCACCGCTACTTTCAACAATGATTATAGCCTTCGAAGTAATAACAGAAATCTCTGTTTAAAAAAACCTAAGACGAATTTTATGAAAAATAGTTTCTCTTATCGTGGATCATCATCATGGAATAAACTACCTATGCAAATAAGGGATAACTGCGATCAACTCTCTATATATTGACTCATTCAAAAGTACTATTAATGGATATTTCAAGTCATAGATTGTTGAGTGTTTGCATGATTTATGTCACTATATATATATATATATATATATATATATATATATATATATATATATATATATATATATATATATATATATATATATATATATATATATATATGATTTAAAACAATTATTGCATGCTATTTTGTTATTACGATATTAATTAGTTTTTAGTCTGTAGATAGTATTACTTACTTTTGTAAATAGATGCACGGCCCTATGAAAACCAGGAAACTGATAGGTTACCGTGTTTAAACAAATTTAAATAATAATAATGAAATAATAACAATATTATTCCCTGTTATATATCCCAACCGAGATCCTGGAGAAAAAAAGCACCCAAAGAACCAAAACCTTTAATTTCGGCAACAAAATGTCTCGAACTGCTCAACCGACCATGTGATGATTTTGAGAAAACATTTAGCGATCGATTATTTCGTCTTTATTGAAATTAAATTGTACAAATATTCATCCCAAGCCTTCACACCAGTTAGTTCTTCCCCCAAAAAGGTGGTTAAACGGGATCGGAAACAGTAGGCGGGCGTAAAATGCGAAAAACATGTTTTTTCCCTACACCGCTCTGTGATTTTTGACCGGTTGAGCCACGGGCTTTAGGACAAATTCAATTCGACAACAATAAAATACTATCTAAATAGCAGTTAAAATAAAGTGTACGGCACCTGAACTGTTCAATATCTTGCTTCTATATCCATAAAACATTTACAAATATGCAAATACTGTATATTTTTAAAATCCGCCATATTTATTTACATTGGAACCCAAGCTTTCGTGGTTCACACGGAATATTAACGTCGTTCATCCTGCGTTCATCTGGTGATTTTCACTAATAATAAGAGGGTAGGATCATTCAATTGTTCAATCGTTCGAAGCGCGAGGAAACCATGCTTCCATATATGGCACAAACGTGTCCTCAACTTCCTTATATGGCACAAACGTGTCCCAAAATATTTTATCGAAGCCGTTATGATGTCATAAGATTCCTCCCGCTCGCAACGATTTGAACAGGTCACGTGGTACAGAACCCAGACAGCTGATTGGTTTAGCTAGTGACAACGCCTACTTTAATCATACCCTCTTATTATTAATGAAAAACACCGTCGTTAATAATTCGTGTGAACCGCGAAAGCTTGGGTTCTAATGTAAATAAATATGGCGGATTTTGAAAATATACAGTATTTGCATATATGTAAATGTTTTATGGATACAGAAGCAAGATATTGAACTGTTCAGGTGCCGTACACTTTATTTTAAAGGGGAAGTCAAGTCCGTTCTGCGCATCGGTTCTGCTCATAACAATGTGAGGACCTCTAATGTGAACATTGCCCAATGCTCGAATGTTTCGAATTTTTCTGAACATAAACTCTATTTCATATTCATTTAGAAGCATAGCGAACCAAAATGTTGTTAGATATTCAGACAATACATCATATTTTTAAAAATACAGCAGTTCAAAATGTAAACAAACTGTTTGTTTACATTACGGACTTGACTTACCCTTTAACTGCTATTTAGATAGAATACTATTGTTGTCGAATTGAATTTGTCCTAAAGCCCGTGGTTGAGCCAATCTCGTTCCCAGAGTATGCCTGTTCGCGGGTTATGTAGTGGCATAACTCTGGGGAAATCGAATTTTTTTATCCAAAATGAGATAAATGGCGCATGCGCTTTTATTGCTTCTGTTTATTCCGCTTACTAAATTCGCGCGGGCACACGCTCACAATCGATATTGTTTTTATAAACGAAGATTCTCATCAGAATATAGTATACAAAAGGGTTTTTATACGTTTAAAGGTGCTTTAAATCGTACTACTATTAAATTATATTCAATGGCAAATACTGAAAGAGCTATGAAAGTTGTTCTAGCGAAAAGAGGGCTTGAATATTCGTTAAAAGACGAGACATTCAAATGTATCTCGGCCATATAATTGTAAAATGGTGAAGATGTTTTGGTTGTTTTGCCGACAGGTTATGGGCTTATTATGGCAAATATTAAAATATTTCAGCTGCTACCTGACATGTACGACGTGTTACTTGGCGTAACTAATTCTATCGTGATAGTCATATCTCTACATGAATGACCAAGGCATTTCTGCATACACGATGTCAAAGTATGATACAAGGCCATTCTGTGCTATATATACTAAAACTGTCTGTACCAGTGTAGGTAGTACCAATGTGAAAATGCTGTGCTGAGTGGTTATATTACTACCTTAAAAAATAAGTAGAAACTCGACGTTTCGAGCGAAGGCCCTGCCCTGGCAGCGATATCAAATTACCATTGGATCGACATGAGAACCTGACGTATAAGCTGTTCTATATGCACCCAGAAATGTGTGTCTTTGACAAGAAAATACAAGCTTTTTTCAACTGTATACTGTAAACCTCTGAATATAATGCTCACCTCATTCCAAATATAAGCCCCCCCCCCAAATATAAGACCCCCAAATATAAGCCCACTGAATATAAGTCCCCTGAATATAAGCCCCCTGAATATAAGCCTACTTATTGTTAAGCACTATGTTATTTAACATTGACATTGTCTTTTAATAGACTTAATATAGCAGAGAACGATATTTGAAACACTGTCATTGTCTTAGTTTATAGCTTACTATGTTAATGGAAGTGTGTAATTAATACATGTTTATTTTCCTGTTTATGACTGACTTGTGTATTACTAACACAATTGATCGTCCATGTATAAGGCCTCGGTGCATATATCAACCTTGCAATCCAGGCTTTAACCCCTGCAGTTGCCACTCTCCTGCAGCATGTTTGGGAAGGGAGAGGAAGGAATGGAGGTACTGTAATTTCTATATTTAGCCCCCTTCTCTTCAAACCCCTTTCTAATAACTCCCCCCCCTCATTTGGATACCAAAATAAAAAATAAATAAGCCCCCCTCCTCTTTTAACCATGCAGCCCTCATTCAATTTCTTAAAATCATGAAATATATTGCATTTCTACAGTATTTTAATAAAATATAGTACAACGGTAACTCTGAATATGGACATTTTTTAATGGCAACCAGACTTATTGCATATATTTAGAACAAGTGCTCCCTCAATGATGCTTAGGAAACAATAATACACAGGAGGCTTGATAATTGATACAGAAATTAAAGTAGTTATTTGATTGAAACTGGTAGCTATTTCAATTCTACTGTATCTCCTTTTATATATATAATTGGATTAATTGCCAATATATTCACATAGTATAATAGTTTGGAAATGGAATCAATACTTGTATATTTTTAGCAAATGAGCATTGTTATTGATCAACAATGACTCTTATTGCTATTTACAACATTGTTTCACATAGCAACAGATAAGGAAACATCTGTATTTAAATTCACTACTTATTTTTTATCCAGACACAAATTGATGTAAAAATTGTTTCAGGTTTGGCTTAGTTATAGCCTTACATCGGGCTATTCCATTTAATATCCATACCCCCCCTCTGTCAAATTAGGATTCCTGGAATTCTTCAGGGGTAAAGGGTTTTGAGCTTGGAATTCTTCAGGGGTAAAGTGTTTTGAGCTTGGAATTCTTCAGGGGTGAGGAGTTTTGAGCTTGGAATTTATTTATTTATTTATTTATTAAACTTTGCCAAAAACACTTAACAGAACAGCAAATAGACATCTACACAATAAACATGGAAAAAAATGGCAGGGACAACACAGCAGTGTAAACCAATTACTGTGGGGCCGAATTCTTCAGGGATGAAGGGTTTTGAGCTTGGAATTTTGGAATTCTTCAGGGGTAAAAGGTTTTGAGTTTGAAATTCTTCAGGGGTATAACCATGAAAAACATGTATCCTCGACAGGGGGTGTACGGATTTTAAATGGAATAGCCCATCATGCTGTCAAGTGGCAATCACTTACAAAGCAAATCTATAACCAAATGTTTTAAAACCTGAGGAACGTCTTAAATCAATTATTCTATAATTTATACAGATGCTACAAAAACACCTGGCATCTTAAATTTATATAGATAACTCCATTTACAAAAGCACAAAGACCACGGGCTACAACATGTTGAGTGTTGACCATTGACCATAATGTACTGTATTGTTTAAAGCTTCAAGTTTTAACACAAGCAAAAGCTGTCACTCCAAAGTCCTGGCAACAATATGTGAATTTAACAAAACGACAACGTGTGCGACGATTTCATTTAGCCAATTCTTTCATGGTTATAATGAATAT
>CACRXK020003647.1:24963-35188 GCA_902702795.2 Paramuricea clavata | reverse complement strand
CTTCGCTCGAAACGTCGAAGCCGTCAAAGTTCTAGTTATATTTTCCAGTAAGTTGTTTATCCTTCTTAACGCAGCTTTCTGTTTTCTTCTCTACGTACATTGACACCGTTCTTTCGAAATTATTTAAATGCTGGGAATGTGATACATTTTCACAACTAAAACGATCTGAAAGTTTATGCTACCTTAGGGAAGCCTCACATATCGATTTTGTCCATGAGAAACGTCATATGTTCGTTTCTCTGGAGACCCCCCCACCCCCCCTTAGAAACGTCACACATAGTTATCGATATTTTGTTCTTATAGTACACATAAGGTAATTTTCTACTATTTTTTTCGGTCGGCTATTGGCGATGCTTCCGCGAGGAATATGTCATCTTCTGCTGACATACTCTTTTTTTATTAATATATATATATATATATATATATATATATATATATATATATATATATATATATATATATATATATATATATATATATATATATATATATATATATATGAACTTCAAAATTTCCAACGTTTCTCAAAACAACTTTTTTTTGCATGAAATATTGATAATTTTAGCGCGTTTTTCTTGAAATTTGAGTGTTTTCAATACAAGGAAGGCGTAATAATATCAATGTATAGGTATAGAACAGGTATGGTATTACGAATATATAGACTGCTGTTTGTATCAAATTGTTTTCTTTTTTATATTCTGCAAAGATAAAAACTATCGAATTTTCCCATGATGTTTACAGAGAAACGTCGCAGCTGACAACCCCCCACCCCCACCCCCACCCCCAAACGAACATATGACGTTTCTCGTGGAAAAAATCGATATGTGAGGCTTCCCTTAATTAGAATTTGTTCTTTAATAGAAAAAGTATTCATTCAGATTATATAAAGGTCAAGCGCATCGTACTCTGCGATCGATGTTGTGCGGAATTTAAAAGGAAACTATTGAATGCTAACGTCTCTCATCCAAGCTGGGGAAGTGACATAGGCTAGAGAATTTAAATGTAAATTTCAAGTATTGTCTTATAAACAAGACCCTTATCCACTTGGTAACCAAATTAAACATGCCTCCAACGCAAAGGCAACTATACGATGGTTCAAATTTTGGCAATTCACGAGTTGCATGCAAGTAATCAAGATTGTACTACATGGTGAAACCATTTTGGATTGTTATTCGTTATAATAACAACTGAATTATAATAATGAGAAAAAATAAAAAATTGCTTGACAAAAAAATTACACCTGCATGTGCGCCACGGCTCATTATGTTCAAGTACATAGACGTGACTAATAATTTTCGAGTCATAACTTTGGTCAAAAACGTCCGCGCAGCTTAGATAGCAAGAGACCGCAATTTAATTTACTGACAATTTGATAATGATCGAAATAATGCATTACAGTGAGATACAAGATTGTCTGTTGACGAAAATTATAATAACATGTAAGGAGGGAGTTTGAAAAATTGCCAATGTTGTCTTGAATTTATAAAACGACAACAAAGAACGTATTAATAACTGTATATTATATAAAGACAATTCCTATTGGAAGATGATAATTTCGGTTCTCCTATCGTACAGAAATCTTTATCGCGTTATATAGATGACAGTCTTGTTGCTTCTCGAGTTTCTCGGAATAACTATTGTAAAGTAATGGACCATTTGCATTATAGACTAAATTTTGATCTAGACAAAAATTTCATCACAGCTTGAAAGAGCATCACAAAATTAGTAATATTCCCAAGTTTCGTTGCGAAATGTTGTAAAATGCGGATAATATAGCCTTGCGAAGTTTGCCGTTTTTCAGTCATTTTGTATTACAAACGGGAAATTGACAGCCCAATCGGATGTTGGGGCATCAATTTCTAGTTTGTAATACAAAATGACTGAAAATTGCAAATTTCGCAAGGCTATATTATCGGAATTTTACAACATTTCGCAACGAAACTTTGGAATATTACTAATTTTGTGATGCTCTTTCAAGCTGTGATGAAATCTTTGTCAAGATCAACATTTAGTCTATAATGCAAATGGTCCATTGACATACACTGCCACAAAAACAAATTAACCAAACTTGATTATAACGTTGGGAACCACGGGTGCTTTCCATTAACACGGTCAAACCGGTCAGAACGGTCAAATTGTTGAATAAAACACTTTTCATTTAGGCTTCGGAAATATCTGACCGGAAAATTTTGATAACATTAGAATGAGATCCATTTTCGCTAGACATTTGAGAAACATAGAGCAGATCTTTCCATTGATACAGAGAAAAATATTCGGGTCTGACCGGTCAGGCCATTAAATGGAAAGCGCCCCAAGTCGTTACTTAAAAATTCCGATTGCGAGTTCTCTTTCAATAAATAACAAATTACTACATTAAATTTTGTGCATGAAGACGAGATTAATATATGCGTTTGAATTTTTCAGTTTATAGCTTATCACAAAGATATATTTTGTTACCCTGATTCTACTCTATGCTTCCATGGACGGCAATTAACTGTACCTGTGAGTCTAACTTACCGCGGTACATCGACTTACCGCGGTACATCTGGGTCCGGTTGTTCAAATGTGGGTTAGCGCTAACTGTGGGTTAAAATTTAACCTGCTGTTTTAGTTTGTGTATTTTTGCATGTCTGTTTATTTCAAAACTTCAGAGAAGTAAACTTCTATCTATCCAAACAAGATCTCTGAAGAAATATTTCCAAATTTATAGACAAGCTGTCAGAAAGTTTACTTTGGATTTTTAGTTAACCTATAGGGTGAAGCTAACCCAGCTTTGAACAACCCCTGACAAATGCCAAATTTGTATATTGGGAGTTCTCTCAGCAGAAAAACATTTCTCTCACATGCGACCGCGGCAAAGTATAATCATACAAAATCTAATTACTGTAAGGATGAATAATAGGCGCAATAGTGCATGAAAAGCATATATATTTGACGATATTTCCATACGAGGTCTTCACCAATAGTTTCAACTGAACGCGCAATATTTACAGCAGGTGGACATCATAGACTGTGATGTCGATTTTCCTTCTTCCCCAATCGCCTCGCTATCATGCGATTATTTCCTCATATTTCGCGCGCATGAAGGATACGTTTTCTGTCTGCATCAATATCAAAGTGAAATGTATTCGCGCACGAAACATGGGATATATTAACCTGCATGTGACCATGCCATGATAAAAACAGAGAAACATGAAAACGGGACCATTGAGGCAAAAGCATGAGAAACAGTAATTAAGTGTATTAGTTGAATTGTATAAAATATATAACATGCGTTCTATGTTCTACTAATACATCTCTACTAATGACTCTACCATTTAAAACAGAAATTTATCCTACCATAATGTATTTCTTTAATGGATAGAATATACTCTTCCCTTGAAACTGTTATGAACTTTGAAGAGAGGCGTCAGCTGGTCATGAATTTTCGAATATTGTTTTGACACAACACTTAACATGCACTCAGTAACCAAATTCGACTGTGTGGAGACGTCTCTTTGAAAGTTGCGAAAGTTTAGTTTTACGAAATTGAAGCGACATTATCACACGAGATTCGTGCATGTGCATGGTTAATGAGCGTAAAAATATTTTCCCTTAAATGACGAATGAATAATAACAGTGACTGTACTTAAATTAAGGAAGAATGAAAAAAATTCGATTTTAAAAATTACACTTGTCAATGCAATTTCGTTTTTCATTTACGCATGACTCATCATTTTTGAATCATAAATATTGTTTTCAAAAGACGACCGCCAAGAGATTTTCTAAAAACTCCAACACATTGACTGAATGTATTAAGATAACGGTATCATTTCGCTATCATCCGAAATTTTAATAATTATAAGAAAGCATGCTTTCGAAACAAAATAAAGAAGCCTCGTTTTCGTGTACAGACATATTTTCACCGATTCTGAGATCGAATAGCAATAATATTCATATTTGGGACAAAACAAATTTCAAACTTTTTACTGCAGTGTGATTCTAGAAACAATTTCGGGTCTTTAAAATTTTTTGATAAGCTATAAGAATAAAATTTTCATCGCGTATAGTTCCAATATCCCGTCCTAAAATATTTGCATTTTTGTAAGCTGTTTGGTTTCTGCTAAGTACCTGTCTATAACAAGTCATTTACTTAGTCTTAGACAACAGACGGCAAAATGTTAAATAAGTCAAGTAGCGGTAGATCTGTGTGCTTTGAGGTCTTTGAGCATGCTTCCAAAATAAATGCATTGACAGAGGAAACTGTATACATTATTGGGAATATTGGAAAAAATATTTGCGAACTTCTTAAAGGTTGCTCCTTAAGGCCCTGTCACACTATTGCGTATGAGAGAAACGTATGAGAAGCGTATGAAAATGAATGAAATAATTTTCATACGCACAAAAATCCTTTGAAATGCCCGCGTATGAGTACCGTACATCTGGCGTATTCAGCGTGTGCCTAGAGTATGCTTATCGTATAAAGCGTACGTCCGATACGCACAAAATTTTTGAGCATGCTTAAAAAAATTTTCTGCCTCGCCGTATGCCAGCGTATGCCACCGTACGCGACCGTGCTTGAAACGTATACAACCTATGCCCGACGTACCCCTAGCGTATGTCAGCGTATACCGGCGTATGAGTGATTTTCATACGCTGGCATACGCTAGTACGATACGCAATAGTGTGACAAGGCCTTAAAGCCGGTTTTCCATTTCAACCGTATCGTAACGTACCGTAGAATTTTCTTTTGTGTTGAAGTCATTAGTTCCCCTCTAATGGTCAGGAAACAAAGAAGTACGCTTCGCTTCTCTACGATTGAAGTGGAAAACGGCTTTAAGGTCGAAACACACCGAACGCGATTTTTCAGTTTTTGAAAGTTTAATAAAACAGCCAATGTCTGCATGAAAGAAAATTTTAAAAGATATACACAGATCAAATAACTCAAAATGTTATGGCGCTTCTAAATATTTGAAAAACGTCAACTAGGATCAAAGTTATCGGTCAGTGAACTGAATCGAAAAATCCGCCGCGTTGCCGAATCGCGTCCGTTGTGCCTGGGCCTTAAGCCAGTTTTCCACTCCAATCGTAATTACCAGCATGCTTTTCGGACATGTTATTGCATAATGAAGAAACTACCCGCAAAGTATCATGGTAGTTGTATTCAGAATACGTAATAAAGGGAACCGGCTATTACAATAAATTATCACCACCGTGGGAAGCAATTTTTGTTATAATGGGGGCTGATTTAATAGTCACGGCCAATCATTAGATCGTTACCGTAATTACTCGAATAAACGCTTCCCTCGACTAAACGCCAAATTAGGGGTTTCAAATTAGGGGTTTCCACAAGTTGCTTGGCAACTTTTTCGCAACTTTTCATTGAATGAGCAACTTTTGTTTTAAACGGCAACTTTTGTAACTTCGAGCAACTTTTCATGAATTTGACTCAAATTCATGAAAAGTTCCTCGAAGTTATAAAAGTTGCCGTTTACTAAAACAAAAATTGCTCATAAAATGAAAAGTTGCCATTTTGCCAAAAAGTTGGCGAGCAACTTGTGGAAACCCATAGCTCAAATAAATGCCGCAGGGACAAGCAAAAATATTATTAAACGCCGCCCTCAAATAAACGCCGCATTTTTTCCATCGATACTGCGTTAGGCATGTCTCTATTGTGCTTGGCAACTTTTGAGCAACTTTTTGCGTTTGGAGTAACTTTTTGCGTTTGGAACAACTTTTTGCGTTTAGAGCAACTTCAAGCAACGTTTTCCTTTTTGAGCAATTTTCTGGCAACTTTTGACTAGAGTTGAAACTTTACAGTATGAAATGTTTACATGTGATAGACAACTTCATTTTCTTGGTTGCTTCTCACGAGCAAAGTCCTGGGTACGAGGTTGCTTCATTTTCTTTGATATTTTTCTATCTTATTTTAAAATTTTTTTACGACCTTTGTTTTGTTATTTGTAAAACTTTTGTAAAGCCGGAAAACGTTTTCAATGTCGTGAAATTATAACGTTTGAATTTTAGTAGCAACTTTTTTTATTTCGCGGGGGCAACTTTTGAGCAACTTTTATGCTTTTTAGAGAGCAACGTTTTTGTTTTAGAGAGCAACTTTTTGGGATTTTTTGAGCACAATCGGGACATGCCTATACGGCGCTTATTCGAAGCATTCATAACTAAGCAGTTCAAGTACTTACCTTTAAAAATATAAGAAAACATTAAAATGATCTAAAGCAGTTTTGGATATTAGTATTCTTCTCGATTACAATTAATGTTATTCAGTCATCTGCATATAGAACAGTTCAATTTTACGCCGCCCTCAAATAAACGCCGCACCTTAAGCGCTAATAAATACGGTAAATTTTTTTTGGGGGGGGGCGCAGCCTAGACCTATAGGCCTTCTATTTTATGACTTTTTTAATATTCAGCGCTTTTTCACATGAAAAGACTGGGACTGGGTGATTTGGGGGCACCAACGATACCCGCCAAAGCCAGCCGAGTAAAGGCCTAGGTCTAGGCTGGGGGGGGGGGTGATTAGTCTGGAGCGATTATTAGGTCATTATTTTCGTCCCGAAGTTTAAGTTTTATGACAGTTTATGTACTAATGTCCAGTGTGCATGGCATGTCTATGAGACTATCGCCTGTATAGTCCAGAAGCTCTCTCATACTCAATGAGTGGAAGTTCAATCTGAGCTTCGCGTCTGTGTCAATGCTGTTTTTGAACAGCTGGGGGGTGAGTAGTCACATAGTAAGGTACTGCACTAACCCTCCAGCTTTTCAAAAACACGGCAATGACACTCGAGAGAAGCTCGGAGAGGTCATGATAGACATGAAGATTGAACTTCCTCTCATTGAGCGTGATTGTAAGTGAGCTTTTAGAATACGGGCGTATGTCAAACTATTTTATTGCAATCAAGTTCCTGTACAGTATAAGTGTCTTTAGGGTTCTTTTCAGGAAGAAGAGACTGGTGAAGTTGGCAGGAAGTAGATATTTAGAGATGTAGTTCCATAGTTTGATCTCGAGTTTGACAATGTGGTTGAAGTAGGAAGATTTTGAAGTGGAACATTTTGGATTTGCAGGTTTTTTTTAGCATGAGTGAAGGATTCTGTCGGGACGTGCAGTGCGACCATTGTTCGCGGTTTTTATTATGCAAGCCACGGCTCTTCTCTTGAGACTTTCGACTGTGGGTCTTAATTTGATGGTGTATATATGGCAACCAGACCTTAGACCTCCAGTAGCGTAATTTATAAAGTCAGATCTGACCAGCGTCAGCTACAGCGTTCGTCTTAGGGAAGCCTCACATATCGATTTTTTCCACGAGAAACGTCATATGTTCGTTTGGGGGTGGGGGGGTTGGCAGCTGTGACGTTTCTCTGTAAACATCATGGAAAAAATCGATAGTTTTAATCTTTCCAGAGTATAAAAAAGAAAACAATTTGATACAAACAGCAGTCTATATATTCGTAATGCCATACCTGTTCTATACCTATACATTTATATTATTACGCCTCCTTTGCATTTGAAAACACTCAAATTTCAAGAAATGCGCGCTAAAATTATCAATATTTCATGCAAAAAAAGTTGTTTTGAGAAACGTTGGAAATTTTGAAGTTTATATATATATTAATAAAAAAAGAGTATGTCAGCAGAAGATGACATATTCCTCGCGGAAGCATCGCCAATAGCCGACCGAAAAAATAGTAGAAATAACCTTATGCGTACTATATTAAAAGAACAAAATATCGATAACTATGTGTGACGTTTTTAAGGGGGGGTGGGGGGGTCTCCAGAGAAACGAACATATGACGTTTCTCATGGACAAAATCGATATGTGAGGCTTCCCTTACTTTTGTGTCAGTCGAGAAAGGGCAAGTTTGTTTTAGCCCAAGCATCTTGTTCGAAGGTAACACCCGAAGTATATAGGAGATCCATTATTCCATTTATATAGACGCCCAGATCTTTCTCTTTCTCAGCACGCTGAGATAATTCCTGCGAATTCATGCAGTAGGCGTAAACCAACGGCGTTTGATTTGCGTGTCATACGGTCCTTCGACGAGTTGAAGCAAGAGTACTAGCACGGCTCTATAGTATAGCAATCAAGATTCATAAGGGCGTGTTGTAGATTCTCGCAGTCGCTCACTGATTCTATGCATGGGTGTGTAAACTTTATGTGCGTACAAGGTTGCTAAAGTCTCGCCTGGTAATATGTCGGGAACCTCCGAACCTTCTTATCACGGCTGCCACTCTCGATAACCTATTTTCCCTACGTTTCCTCTATACCACAACATGCAATTTTCCCCTACGTTCCCCTACAAATATTGTATTTTCCCTACAAATATTGTATATTTGTAGGGAAAATACACTGGGCGTCTGGGCTGTATAATAACTGGAGGACCACCTGCTCCTATACTTACTACACAATAAAGAGCTTATACAGTATAAGCTTCACCTTAACGACAAACGTCAGGCAAAGAAAAATTCTACGCTGTAATTAAACGGCAATAAAAAGTAAATGCGCTTGTTGTTCTATATTAAACTAGAATGCGTAACTATTCCTGTCAGTGGCTGTGTTATATATGAAATACCAGTTGTCATGGAAATGCCGTCAGCAAAGGCCAAAATTCGCCATGTTTTTGACTGCACTTTTTTCCAGTACAAGTTCTCCTGGGGCAGTGAACTCTACTTAGTACAGTAGTACTTATTAAAGTTCACTGTCCTGGGGAAATACAATGTTACTCCTCACATAACCTGAGTATCAGGCCCTCGGTATTGAAAGAGGGCCTGACACGAATCGCCTCAAAAGCCATGTTCAACATCCAGAATCTGGATGTTATGCTGATTGGCTAAGAGACGATAAAACGCATCATGTGATTCAAACCGGAAATATATGACCGGCGTATGTAAACACCAAAAATAGAATTTGTAATTTTGTCAATATACTGTTAAAAGTGCTTTATTTCTGAAATTTATTTTCAATTAATTAAGCCTAAAAATGACAAAATAAGTACGAAAAGACGTTGAAAACGCTTTTGCAGCAACATTTTACTCGGTATAAAACTAAAACTACATAGTCATAGTAGAAAGCGTGTCTAAATATCTCGCCGTAATAGTCGCCGTAGAACGAAAATATGTGGATGTCGAAAATTTTCAAATATTTAGTTCCAAAAAGCTGAAGCCTTATTTATCAGTTTATTGCCGAGCTGTTTTCCAAGACCTGCAAGGATATAGTAGTCAGCTCGCTCGAACTAATATGCCAACATCAGGCAGAAATTGAAGACAATAGCCGCTGTGTCAGACGCAGTTGAAGCGAATAGCTGTCTCGAACAAACTATTAACATGACACGAGGACCGAGGAAGAAGAAATCCTATTCAGAGCGCCGAATGTTGTCTCTTTAGACTCCTGGAAAAAGCCATCGAGCTATGGTTCCCCGAATAAGGCATAGTTTACGCTTAGAATTCCATCATGTGGATATTTCGACAAAAACATACCGATTTTTCTCCGTATTTATTCAAATTTATATAAAACTGCAAATAACGAAATTTGCGTATTTACATACCTGTAGCGGACAACCGGAAATATGCTACAACCGGAAATAATTTTAATTGGCTGATATTCTGGGGGTGGAAAGCCCGTAGAGGCGAATTGTGTCAGGCTCTCTTCAATACCGAGAGCCTGATACTCAGGTTACTCCTCACATGATATTTCAGTGCGTCCATATTCTTTAAATTTCTAGTTGTTTCCATAAAAAATCCTGCAGTTCCATAGTCCATACCTCTGGTTCCATACAATGTTCCATAAAATGTTGAAATTTACGGAAAATTCCATGAAATTTACGGAAGAACTGACTTGGATAAACACAAAAAGAGAAATACGATTTTTGTAGATAAACTGTAAAAGAAACCCTGTACGTTCCCTACAAAAAAATTACACCGTAGGGGAATCCCCCAACGAGTAGCCTGCTCACAGGCTCTATTATCCTCTGCCTGACAACGGCCTGCGAGCAGGCTACCCAACGAGTGGCAGCCTTGTTAACAACTTATCCAACCTGCAAACCTGGTCAAAATACCACCCTAAAATATTAAGGCGGAAGCGAATTTTATTTTGAAATAGCCCGCGTGCAGGCCCAAGGGAACTGATAGTGGGCCTGCAAGCAAGGCCCGGTATTTTGTAAAACGCCCCTTTTCATAACACGCCCCATTCGCGCGTCAATTGTCAAAAAAGAACCAATGACAGCAACCCAAATA
>CACRXK020003647.1:7741-24943 GCA_902702795.2 Paramuricea clavata | reverse complement strand
CCGTAGAGGCGAATTGTGTCAGGCTCTCTTCAATACCGAGAGCCTGATACTCAGGTTACATTATATTCTGCATGTGAGTTTGTCCGTTTGTTCATTCGCATCAATACGTTTCCTTAATCGCCTAGTAAAAATTCCTTGCACGTGCTCGAAACAGTATACATTTTTGCGGGAAAATTAATTAATCTTGGACTCTGAAGACCGACTGTTTGCTGGGCTTTATCTCTGGCCCAAACATGGACAAAAATACCACTGTCGAAGCAGCGTAAAGGCTAATTTCCACTCGGGAAAATTATCCGTGGATTGGAACGGACAAGAAAATTTTTCTTTGTCTTGTGAGCTCTGATTTGGAACTAATGACTTTAACACAAAGAAAAATTTTCTTGTCTGTTCCAATCCACGGATAATTTTCCTGAGTGGAAACTAGCCTCAAAACGTTGACGTTGTATTTATGGTGGAAATTGATTTCAAAATTCATAATTTTCTATACCAGCGATTCATGGGTTTTGAAACACAAGCCGCTCAAAATAAAATATCACCGTTCGATTCAGCGTATAGGAAATTGTACTTACGGATGTCAAATGTATTACTAAACAACAGTATTCTAGAGATTTATGGCCTTTGAAGTTTGAAAGTCAAGCGAAATTGTTTGTTGACAAATCGCTCAAAATTATTAAACTATAATTAAAAATGGCATGTAGTAAAACACTGACTACCGGAACACCGGAACACCACCGGAACACCGGAACACCACCATTTTGTTTGGGGTTAGGGTTTGGGGTTAGGGTTAGGGTTGGGGGTTAGGGTTAGGGTTAGGGTTGGGGGTTAGGGTTGGGGTTAGGGTTAGGTGGTGTTCCGGCGGTGTTCCGGCGGTGTTCCGGTGGTGTTCCGGTGTTCCGGTAGTCAGTGTTTTACTACATGCCATTAAAAATGCAGTACGTTTGATATAACTTTGGTATCGTTGGTTTTCTCTTTTCGGCCGTATACCAGTATATTCATCTCACTTTTCTCTTCATTTTGATAGTATTTCATGTGCTAAAACCTGGACGATGGACGCCAGGGGCCGTTTCTACGCCCTCTCTCCCTTCGCCCTGTATTTTACCAGGGTCTTCCTCAGCTCACGCGCCACCACGAGGAAGACCCTGGGGATGAGGTTGGATTTGGAAAATTCAAAAAGTTCAATTTTGTAGTTTTGCTTTTCACAAAAATGGTTAGTATATTGCAAAAATTGTGTTGTTTTTGTACTGAAAATTTATAGCTTGAAGGTTAAGGCTGTGTCAGTTATGTTAAAAGTTTTTAATGTTGGATTTCTATGGTGTTTTTAGTAGAATTAGGTGTAGAAATCTGTGTAATTTGTCGGGGGTCACATGGTATGTTGAGTCATTTTAGACGGCGATAGTCTGATAGACGGTATTATTTAATAGAGCACACGCTCTAAAATCATCTGCTGTTACAGGCCATGTCTGTATTTAAATTGCCACTCAAAATGTCAAATTGATGTTTATCAAACCCCACCAACCCAGCATTTACTATGTCAAAACCCACCAATACACCCTTCTGGAAACTGCATCACTTTGGCTAATAGAGCCTCGTTTTTGAGTATGTGACATTAGTCAAAGCCTAACGTCTCAATCAAGAAAACAAGCCTCGATAGGCATCACTGTTCAATAATTTTAGTTGTCATTGTATTTGATTTTAGTTTCGAAACCAATATGATAACGATGTCAGCATTTGGAGTCCACAGGTTTGTACAAAATATTAAAATGGACCATTCATACCTCCCCCATGAAAGAAAGTGGAAATTATAACCACCTTTAATACACTTATTATTAGAAACAAATTTTTCTTCCCTCCCCCTCGATTGGGGAAATGTGGATCTTTTTTGGAATGACCCAATAATACAATTTTCCTCTCTTTACATTTTCAACATTACTGTATTTTTGATACATTTGATTGCTACAGGGACGAATTCATCAAATTGAGTATGCCATGGAAGCCGTGAAACAAGGTTCAGCCACAATAGGCATAAAGTCGTCAACTCATGTTGTGTTAGTGGCTTTGAAAGTATGTGATGTATAAATACTTTTATTATATAAACTGTAGTGCTTTATAGAGATTTCGAGCAATTTCACATATGAAAATTATCGCTTTTCTGTAAAAATTATCGCTTTTCAAAGACTGTCCTTTATATGTATAATAAACAGAAAAATACATGGATGCTTGGAAATACCAGATTTATTTCTCATGTTATAAATCTGGTATTTCCGTTCAGCCATGTATTATCCTCTATTTAAAAGCCAATTTACTGTACACTACACAATTTTTATCTAAAACTGTTGCAACAACCTGCTTACAACTTGAGTTGTACTGTGTAAATCAAGCACACAACTCACATACAGCAAAATAGCAAATTGTGTGCTTGATTTACACAGTACAACGCAAGTTGTAGGCAGGTTGCATGTGACAGTTTTAGATAAAAGTTGTGTAGTGTAAATTGGCCTTGATAGAGTCAGTGAAAATTTAAGTAAAATTGCCTAATTATTTAGCGAGCTGCATCAGAGTTGTCAGCACATCAAAAGAAAATTATTCCAATAGACGATCACATTGGTGTATCTATAGCTGGTCTAACTGCAGATGCCAGATTACTGAGGTTGGTTGAATTTTTTTGTATTAATGTATCAAGTGTTTGAAATGTTATAGTCCTAACAGTATGATATATGTATTGCTAATCGTGTTTTTCAGTAAGTTCATGAGATCAGAATGTTTGAATTCTAAGTATGCTTATGACACGCCGTTGCCTGTTGCAAGATTAGTTGGATCTATCAGCGACAGTATCCTTTTATTTTTGATGTATTGTAGTTCAAGAAATTTAATGTAATCATACTTCAATGTAGTGTAATTAATTAGTAATTAGTGAGCAGAATAAATGAGTAATCTGCCCTACTTTGTTATGTTACTCTGACTGTTTAATTCCAGATGTTTTTACTCATCAAGATTAGAGCACTGGTACTCGATAGGTTAAATGAACACATATCACTCCTTGATTCTAAAACAGAAATGCAAACACAAACACAAGTTTACAGTCGACGTCCTTATGGAGTTGGGCTTCTAATTGCTGGATATGATGTAAGTAATTTGTGGTGTCTGGTTTGTATGACAGTCCATAAGTGGCAGAATTCAGTGACATTGGACAAATTAATATTTTCAAATTAAACTAACTATAACTATTTAATGTTAACCAGTTTGAAATCCTCACAGGATGCTGGACCACATTTATACCAGACTTGTCCGTCAGCAAATTTTTTTGATTGCAAATGCATGGCAATTGGGGCTAGATCACAGGTAAAAGAATATGATGTTATAATATCTTGATATATCTTGTTTGAAAAGCAGTCAGTGTGGTTCATCTGTCATTGAGTTTATGAACAGTAAATATATTTATTTAGTTCTGTGTTGTATGATTTTTTTTTCCTTAAAAATGTGTCTTCTTCCCTTCTAGTCTGCAAGGACATATTTAGAAAAAATGTTGGATGAATTTCCTAATTGTAAGTTCATGGTCTGGAACAGTTGTGTTTAGGGCCACTGAGAGGTTAAGGGAGGCCTGGGGCAAAACTTTCTAAGAAGGCCCCTATGATGTTAGAATTATAAAAAGGAGAAGCGGTGATTCACAATTTATTACACTTTATTGCATATTAACCCACACTAACACTTGTTAGTTAAATTAAGCACTCTTTTATCAAAAAAGGGCCTTTGTTGCTTTGGTAGCCCCTTTTGAGCTGGGCCCCAAGGCAAAGCCCTCCACACACACACACTCTTGGC
This sequence comes from Paramuricea clavata, assembly GCA_902702795.2. NCBI lineage: Eukaryota > Metazoa > Cnidaria > Anthozoa > Malacalcyonacea > Plexauridae > Paramuricea > Paramuricea clavata. The sequence continues at coordinate 21,127 of CACRXK020003647.1, read as the reverse complement.
AGCCCTGGTTGTGATAACATGTTATGCAACAAACTGTTCTTTATTCTAATAATTGTACATTCATTTGCAAAGGTACACCAGAAGAACTAATAAAACATGGTTTAACAGCGCTAAGAGAAACTTTACCTAATGAACAAGAACTTACAACGAAGGTAAATTGCACTATATTATTTCAAAGCTTGTTCTTTGTATATACAGTAAAATTAATATTTTTAAAGCTAGCTATATACAGTATTAATGAAAAATTTAATTTTTCTTTCAGAATTCATCAGTGTGTCTGGTTGGAAAAGATCATACTTTGCAAATATTTAATGATGATGCCGTCGCACCTTATGTATCCTTGAGATAATTATGAGTCGTTTACACTGTCACAATCGTAAGCCCTGCTCTCAAATGGTAATCGTAATGTTCAAAAATATTTACAATGATTTATGATTAAAAGATTTCCAATGAAGAGACAGCATGCTCTTGAAGGAAGTTTTTACAGAGAGTGCAATATTGTTTGTAGTCCAAACAGTTTCTTATCTCAGCTGGCAAAGAATTGAATATCTTCTCATCCTTGTTTGACCATGGCTGTACAGTAAAACACACTTATTTCTACCTAAAATTTGAGATGGGAATCAAATTTGAGGTAGAAATATGTGTGTTTTACTGTACAGCCACAGTCAAACGAGGATTTCTACCTCAAATTTGATTCCCAGCTCAAAACTCAACTGTATAGTTTTGTTAACGAGCACAAGAACTTTTTGTTAACGGCAAGTGTATTTTTCTTGACTGTACACAACAGCTTGCATTACTAGACAATCTTAAAGGCGGCAGAGCTGGCAAGGCCGAGGTAAGAATGGTCTTAGAACTATTTTGGTTAACCCATTCAATGCTTTTGCTTTGATGAGTAAAATTGTCTAGCATTTGGCAGAATAATAAAGTGAGGGTGTATTGGGATGCAATGCAACTTAATGGGTTAGTATTAAGTTCTTTTATTCATGTTTAGGCCAAAACTGAAGGGGAGGGTGGTGAGGCATCAATGGAAGACACGGTAAGTAAAAGTTTATCATTAAGTAGTGTATAGTTCGATTTGTGCACAGAAGCCCTGGTCAAACGAGGTTGAGAGTTGATGAGAGATTAGATTAACAAAATGTATAGACTGTATGTATATCCTCACTTGGATTATCAATCTACTTCAATATTCATTTCAACCAAGTGAAGTGCAGAGAAAAATCTTTCAAGTTAACAAAAAATACTGTTCCAACTGCATGTGTTCTTATTAAATAGAATACATGATAGTGGTCATCATCTGCCTATACTATCCAGGCTCGTGATTGGTTGATTATAACAACGAAACACAATAGAACTATAGAAATCGTCTTTCTAAAGAACGAGTCACAAACAATGATCCTTTTTGTTTCTGAAAGCCAGTCACAAAACATGATCATTTTAGGTAGGTCTCTTTACCCCATGATCATGTTGGGAAAGCATTAAGAACAGCTAAGCAAGGTCACATGACTGCCAACCCTCATCATGCACTCTGAGTCTCATCCTCGGCTTTATACACTGACTGCTTTCGCTGTGTGGTCCAACGTCAGAGTAAAAGTGGTATCAAGATTGAATCCTTCCTTTGCTTTGAGAAACATGGTGTACGTGTGTCTGGCCAAAACATTGTTAAGTACTGTGTTCAAATCTTTTTGAAATATTATTTTCCATAGGCTGGTGAAACTGGTGAAACTGGTGAAGCTGGTGAAGGCGATGACAAAACAATGGACACAGCTTAGTTTATAATTTTTCAGTTTTTAAACTTTCCAACTTTGAATTGTATCACAGATTGGGAATACTTAATCAGTGATTGTATTCAGGACGTTCTTTACAGTCACAACAGAATCTACATAGTAGTTGAAAAAATGCAAAAATAATGCACTTCGAATTTACTCGTTTTTTTATAGTAAAGTAAATCCTTATCCAAAAAAGTAAATGTGAAACTTTACTAAAAAAATGAGTAAACTTTGGAAACTTGCTTCTCTATATCCTATTCTCTAATATGAACAATGCCAGCGCATTGATTTTATGCAAGCAGAAAATAGTGATTACATTATCAATATCTTTCAAAAAGTACCAGACTAACTGTGTGTTAAAGTATATGTGAAATAAATAGTTGAGAAAACACAAGAGTTGATTGCAGTAGTCTATTTACTAGATATACCAGGAAACTGCCCATTTACTGTTCGGAAGTACTCCGGATTTTTGAAACACTAAATCGAACCGAAAACGGTCATATGACTGTTCTGACTGCCTTTGCTCAAAAGTAGGGGCCAGAACAGTCATGTGACCATTATTGGTTCGATTTAATTATAAAGCAAAACAAGAATAATTCTTGTATTTAACTTGGAAATGATGCAAGAAGCATTGAAACGTTGTAATAAAATACAATTAATATCGCTATCATTTGTTTCAAAGTTGATCCAGAGTACTCCAAACAGTAAATGGGCAGCCCCCAGCATAGTTAATAGAATAAAATGGTTTGGAAACTCGTTCGAATAACAATATAACTCGTTATTTATGTTGGTCAACGTCTATTCATAAATCAGGTCCTTCACGTGTGTATTGTATTTTTGCCCAGCGAACCAATAGCAATGGATTTGGCAAAAATACAATACACACGCGACGGTGAAGGAATTAGTGGCCATTTGTTTAAATGTACAGTATCCACAGGGGTAGTGTCTGGCTTGGGAAGTTGTACAGAATTATCTACAGTATATTTTTGCTTCTAAATTTAAGTTATTTCGATTTGTGTTATACTGCAATTTCGATTTGTCAGGTAATGAAACACGATCCAGAACTTCCAATCCTCGCGAATATCAACTGGAGGCAATTTAAAGATGATCCAATAGAACAGATTATACAATGGGACTGGCAACGGATCGTAGAGGATAGTAAGTTTTGTTTGTATGTATGTATGTATGTATGTATGTATGTATATATATATATATATATATATATATATATATTCATGTAGAGACTGTGCTGGTTTTTTTATAACTAAGAATTGCACACAAGGCTGCGATTGGATTTTTTTATTAAGAAAATTGCTGACTAAGTTAAGCAATATGGTCGTATTTACATCGAGTATTTTATACATTGCTCTCCACTTAAATTGAAATATACTAGAGATATTAAGCATGCACCAGGCATATCTTGAATAGAGAGTTCGCCAGCGATTTTTTTGTTCTTTGGTAATATTACAAAACATGAAAGCAAAATAATCACATTCCAAAAAGGCTATACTTCTTCCAAATTTGCTTTGCCACGATTGAACAGTTTGTTACGATTCTTCCAAACTATATACAAGTTCTTCCAAAACGACTAATTTACTTTTGCAAATTTTACATGAATGATTTTGACAAATTCTGATCCCTCTCGGGGAAAAAAATAAAGATAAATTTGTCTTCGCGTATGTGCAGATAAAGCAAATTGGGTGAATCGATATTACGTTTAGTCTATCTACATATTTTTTTTACTGTGTCCAAATTTTGAAGTTCGCATTTTAGCTTACCTACTGTACAACATTTTTGTCCTATTTTTAATTTACATCTCTTTATGTCACGTTTCAAAATTAGTGCATACTGTACAAAGTTGATTAACGGGTTCAATTCTATCTATACAACGTAAATAATTTATACCTACACACGAAGTTCTGCCAGATATTGTAAGGCAACTTTATAGCATTGCGATGGTTTCATCCATTTTAGTCCTGTGCCAAAACAAAGATCAATTTGGAAGCGAGGCAAGGTGATGACGCGATGGCGTAGAATTTGTTAGCGTTGTACTTCTTGCTGATTGAGAGAAGTTTCGAGTCTTTGTTCTTGGATTTTAAGATGAGTTGTGCGGTTTTCTTCATACATGGAAGAAGATCAAGTTCCTGGTAGTGGCTGTAGTGAGCTGTCGTCGCGTCCTGTAGTGAAGGAAAGAGATCATGGTAAGAATTACAAGGGATATTTTTGGGGTTGTACTATTTAAACGCCCGTACTCTATAAAAGCTCGCTCTCACTCGGAGGTTCAATCTGAGCTTCTTTAATGCCAGTGCGGTTTTTGAATAGCTGGAGGGTACTCATCGAGTGTGAGCGAGCTTTTAGAATACGGGCGAAAGTCTCTTTACAGCAGAGACGTAGTATATAGCAGATTTAAAACTCACTTATAATTTCACAAGGAAAAGACAAAGGAGATCGCTACCGATAAAGAATCATGTTAATTTTCAGAGACTTTAGCTTTGATTTTCTCGGCTTAGAAAAGGTTTATTTTTAAAAATATCTTCGCCTTTTCAACTGATAAAAGATGGGTTATTGTGTCGTTTGTTTTTTTTGTTTGTTTTTTTGTTGTTTTTTTTTTTTTACATTTAGAACACTCGCAGTTCGTGCTTTATCACGCCAAGGTACATTTCAACATTTGGCCCCGTAGGTTACAGTAGTGGAGGAACCAAAATCTTACTCTAGGGAGCCCACACTCGACCCTAATCTTGCTGAAACCCCCCCCTCGATGTAAAACGTTTAAAACACGCAGTGACGCAGGCTATTGTATAGACTTACCCAAGGTGTGTTGTCAGTGATTTTCATGGCAAGACACAAGGCAGCCGCAGCACGCATGGACGGTGGAAATGCGAGGCAGCCATAGTCTGGTAACATCAATTCCATGAAGTATTTCGCCAGGGTGTGTTTCTCTGCATCAACCTTAAAAACAAAATCGATATCAAGTTTAAAGCTAAGTCCACAGTAATCCGTAATAGGACTATTCCATAACTTGATGAAGTAACTATGGAAACATGTAATTTAGTTAAGATAGCTCACCTTGGCTGCTTTCGAGTTTCTTCTCAAGAAATGGATACACAATGGGTCACTGAAGTTGAATTCTAACGCAGCAGCCATTTTGGATTCACAGGCTTTGATCTGCACTGGAGTGTAAGCATTGTCTGTTATATAGACAAAATCTCTGATCTCTGGCGTGTAAATTTCTTCTATTTTAGACGCCAGGAGCATTGCAGTCACACCAATCAATTGAAGATCACATTTCTGCACTGTCGTGTCAACCTAAGATATAATGTCAGGATACGTCAGGTAAAGACGATAAAATTATTTGTAGAGAGTGTAGAGGGGTTTCACTTAAAATGATACTCAGGACTGGTTTAAACTATCAAAGTTTCTCACAGTAGGAATTTTGGGTAATCGTTCCATGTTTCGCACAACAATATCGGTAAACGTTAAAAGTCAACTGGATAGCCATATATATATATACGCACCCTAACCATAAACTTAACCCGTAAGCTTAACCTATATTGGTGCGCGAAACATGCAACGATAACCGAATTTGATATCCGTAAATTTTAAGTTTTGAAGGATTTGTAAGCAATGTTTGCAAAATTTGTAAGCCAATTGGCATAATGCTAAACACCAAGTCAGTTCCCTCAAACATGTCGTACAAATCATTCAAAACCATAGATATCTTATATACACTAGATAGCGCAGCTCTTTTAGTAAAATTGAAGCTAAGAATACTCCAGCGGTTACCCCCATTTGAATAGATGGCGGCCATGTTGGTCGTTCCCACTTGCTAATAAACGCTTAAAAGCAACAATAACTTTCATCATTTGAATAGTTTAAAGGCGTATTTGGAATAGGGTTAACTTAATGTTTAAGTTCCCTGTTTAAGAAATAGTAAACATACGAATCTTCTCATTTCATGGGAACGACCTGAGACTGCAATCACGTTATCATTAGATGCATTATCTAGTGTATACAAGATATCTATGTTCCAAACCTAGAACAGCTCCCTATGCAAAATTCCTACTTTGATTCCACTACGGCTGCTGTGAACCAGCCTAAAGACCCGGGCAAGGGCAGTCCTGGATTTGTAGTGTAAACAACGTTTTTCTGGAAGCCACATCCATTGAAAAAGGTGTTTATGAGTACTTACAGCCAGGTATCTATCGAGATACGAGATGCTGAGAAACAGGGTTTCTTGCAGCAGACGAAATTTGTCATGTACTTGGACGAGCCAGTCTACCAAGATGGCGCGCATTCTCTCGTTGATATGAGCGTGAACTTTGATGTAGTTTGGAGAAACTTGGTATGCACTCTAAAAACAAAGCAAAATACTCGCAATTTAAATTGCATTAAAACATGGGGCACGATTTCCCTCGCTACAAACAAATTACATTTATGACCCAGTCTAGTAATGCACGTTAGTTTAAATTCAAATAGTAATGTTATCTGCTTAAAATCGAGTGAATCTTCGAAACGTCGTTTGTTGATGTATTAAACACATTGAAAAAGTCTTAATGTGGTCTATACATTGAACACAAAATATATTATTAACACGAGGCTTATAGAGAAAGTTCGTTCTTAAACATTAAATAAATCAATATACATAGTACCTCTCGCGTCTTTAAGTAGTGATTGATCTGCTTGGCATATTCTGCGCATGCATATTCCTTATCCGTGTCTCCACTATCAATATCAGGAACTTCCACAAACTGTCGAGGTTTTCCTTTCAACGTCGCCAGGTCCGATTCCATAGGCTCGACAGAGTATGCGCGAGGTCGTCCAGTCATCTTCGCAGCTACTAGATCTTTGCGCGGAACGCATTCGTGAGTTTTGGTCATTTTACCTGCTGGAAACTGTGCAAAATGGAATAAATGTATTGTTGCATGTGTTACCAGTGAATGGTAGCAATGCTGGGCATCTCGGTCGATATAACCGATCGTTGAAGAATGAAGGGATTTTGTAGATGGAAATTTTGAATTGTTATACATTTTATTAGACCTATAAACCAGGAGCAGTTGCGAATACAACTAATGTATGAAGAAGAGGATGTTATTCCTTGGCATATTTGTCGTAAGCCAAAACAGTATAAAAATATTAAAAAGCAAGTATAGTCTTATGTACACCAGTGCAACTTTCCCAACAATTTCTACGAGATAAGTTGCATACCTCGGGTCTATTCACTTGTTGTCCAAGTTGTCCTAGCGCAGATCTTGCCCTTGCAGTTCTGTGAGCTTGGACCATCGCCTTTCCTTTCTGCACGCCTGCGAAAGCATTCTCTCCAAGACGCGTGTTAGGACGCTAGAAAAAAAACAAAGCAAATATATATTTAGTATAAAAAACAATATAATATGCATATAGAATATTCACATGAAACTTATTACTGCTGAAAAATATCTTCATGCCCCAATCGACAATCCAACTGAGGTCTCAGCATGGCGTAGGGTTCGTCTCAACACCGTACGCTTAGACAACTTAATATAATTTTTGAATCACGCACTGAACTAGATCGACGTTAGTTTATCCGAGTTAAAATCTCGCTTGATAAAAGCGTCAAAGTATTGCAAAGCTAAGCCTAAGGTCGCGGATCTAATCTTGCCGAAGTTATAGAAAAATTAAAGTACTTTTTATCTTTGCCTTTTATGATTGAATAGCAAACACAAAAGCTTCTATTACGAACAAACTCCGAAGCAGACTAAGCCGTAGTTCAGTTGGTTAAGAATTTTCGCAAAGCGAATGTCGCGGGTTTGACTCCGATTGCAGCCACAAACTATACAGCACTTTTGATCGACGCCTTGTGCGATTGTACACGTCTGCATCTCACATTGAAACAAAATAAGCCAATTTATTTCGACTACAGATCAGAAGAAAAAATATCAAGCCTTACGTGTTCAATTCGTTGAGCCATTCTTGATATTTTGATCTTTTGTACTTGGACAGGATTCTTTCGTTGTACTTCTCAGCTTGCTACCACGACCAAAGCTAACAATCTGCTCCAAACATCGCTATTTAAACACTTGTGCTTGCTGCTGATTGGCTGATTGCATGTGACGTATGATGATGTCACAGTTTTGATTGGCATGTTGTTGGTTTGGAAATTTTACCCGTTCCGGTTTTTGGGTTGTACCTTCGAATAACATAACTTAGTATAACAATAGCATAACAATAGTTCCATTGTCTTTTCATTGTTTCAAAAATTGCATTCTTCTCATATCATTCAGTCATGATCCAGTGATCAGAATTTTCATTGTCTTTTCACTGTTTCAAAAATCCTACTGTTCTCCATACCATCCAGTTACTCATTGTTTTGACTCATTTTAAGTATTCTGCTGCAAAGATTTTATTGGCTTATTACCATTCATGGTACTTTAAAATTCATCGGCACATTTGTATTCTGGTCTTTACTTGTTGGCGGTCGAGGAAACAACATATTGTATAAATTTCTGTTTGGATAGAAGCTGTACAGCGACAGAAAAGGAATTGTCATGTCTCGAAGTCAAGTTAATACTGTAAGCCTTTGAAAACGATAGAAATATGCTTTAGTAGTCTTCAGTCATTGCCTGTCTTTACTCTTTTGAGCGACTGATTTTGGGGCGGTTAGATTTCTCATTGAGCGACTGATTTTGAGAGGGTTAGATTTCCTCAATATAAACGTTCTTGCTCATGGGCTGGTTACTTCAAAGGCATATATTAATCTAAACCTGCGTTAATGTCTATAACTCTTTTCATATTTAGCTACATGCCTAATAAAATGCCTTTCTTTAATTGCAATAACTCGCGTTGATCGACTAGTTTTCTGCAATCAAAAAGCAAATTTAATTCTGTACCAACATCCAAACATTTCGGTTATTTTCAACGTTGCTTGCATGAATCACTAGCAGACATTTCTATTATTCGTTTAAGCCCGATTGAAAAGTTGAAATTTTCGATTTTAAGGCCCGAGTGAACAGTTGAAATTTTCGATTTTCGCTGGATCCGGTTCGAGGAAAAAGTTGAAATTTCGATTTTTAAGGCCCTAGTGAAAAGTAGAAATTTTCGATTTTTAAGGCCCGAGCGAAGAGTTGAAATTTTCGATTTTCGCTGGATCCGGTTCGAGGAAAAAGTTGAAATTTCGATTTTTAAGACCCTAGTGAAAAGTAGAAATTTTCGATTTTTAAGGCCCGAGCGAAGAGTTGAAATTTTCGATTTTCGCTGGATCCGGTTCGAGGAAAAAGTTGAAATTTCGATTTTTAAGGCCCTAGTGAAAAGTAGAAATTTTCGATTTTTAAGGCCCGAGCGAAGAGTTGAAATTTTCGATTTTCGCTCGATCCGGTTCGAGGAAAAAGTTGAAACTTCGATTTTTATTAATCCTTATATTTTTCAGGTAGTTGTATCCCTACCAACGAAAGCTTGTTCATCATGTGTGAAGAGCCCCTCACTATAGGGCAAGACGTCTAGGGTGAGCGAGGTCACATATACAAGGACATTTTACTAACGCCATCTGCTTTGTTTGTAGGCGACCGTCTTCCAAGAAAACCAAGGTCCTGTGGCACACCTTAAGGCCAAAGATGGTGAAGCAAAGCGATCTGACAGAATTAGAAATGTTCTTCACACAGTCACAAATAATAGCCGTATACCACAGGTGAGATACTGAATGACCTTCGTCGTGCTTTGCTTGTCAGACTATACCACTGTTCGTAGAAGGCGTTTGTACATCAGAATTTCGAGTGTGAACTTGATACATTTCATTTAACCCAACCAGGAGCAGTTGTGAAAAGCTAGAGACACCCTGACTGGAATCGAACCTGCGACTCCGGTGCAGAGCTCTAACCAACTGAGGCCGTTTGTACGAAGGCCAGATAGTGATTTTTTCAAGCTTTGTTAAATCAGTCGTTGATTAGTATAACTCGTATTAAAGTTTAGTATTTATAAGTTAAATGTTTTTTATACTTCTTGTGTCGTGTATATCCGTAGTTTCACAGTTTTTCAAACATTTTACAAAGGTTGAAAAAATCCCTATCTGGTGGATAGCGCTATCCAGCCTTCGTACAACCGACCCCTGAGCTACAGAGGGCAGTCGTTGAGCTCTAGCCACAAGTTCATGTGTATAGTCTAAGGTGATGCCATGCATTTGTCGGCCACGTAGATCTCATCCAAATATCTTGTTAACAAGATAGATTTTTCTTGGTTACATTGTTTTTATTTTCTGTATAGCGAAGTAAGAAAGTTTTAGCCAAACTTACAAAGCAACCTGTCTTAGAAGAAACACAACGAACTACAATTGAGACAGAATCTGTTAAGTCAGAAGTTGATATTGATAGTAAAGATGTCGTGGATATCGATGCTGAAGATCATGATAATCCATTCTCTTGTGCTGAATACGCTGAGGAAATCTACCGCTATCTGAGAAAAAGAGAGGTAGGGTTTGCTGTGAATACTGCTTTATGTATATAGGAAAATTCAGATCTAACCATACGTTTGTAATTGACCTAACCAGACTCGAAGTAACTAGAGCTATCCAGTATAAAATAGTTTATAGTTTAGTTGTCCCACAAGATAGTCAGCAGTCTAATATATGAATATTGTTAAACTGCGTTACACTTGTGGAAAATTGAAATGGTTTCCTGCAATCGTCTATGTTTGCCTTGTGTTAAGGTGAACTATTTGATCAGTGGAAGCATCGCATGCTTGTACCACATGAGGGAGAAATTCACTTTTCTAGTTTCTTCCATGTACGGCAAGCAGACACATTTGTTAATTGTTACAGCATGGCATGGCATGAAATATTTTTGTTCCTAGGATCCTAAATTTTGAGGTTAATTTTTTTTGTCGACCTCATTAATATTCTTCCTAATAAGTTATGTTCTGCAAAGAATAAACGCTTTTAAACACTTCCTGCATACGACATTCTCCTACCTGGTCAAGGATACTTTTAATGTGGATATGACATGCACTTGGTCACTCACAAGCCACTGCTCCTGCCATCGTTCCTAAACTACACTGTGTATATTTACTGTAAATAGATTTTTTTTTCTTTCTTTTTCTTTTTGTTATCTAGTCATACTTATATTTAGGGGTTGTGCCTTGCATGGGTCTCGTTTTCCCGTTTGCACTAACCCCATTGGACGTTCACCTTGTAATCTAGAATTTCTATGTTGATAAAATAAAAACAAAATAAAAAATAATCTGCAAATGTACGAAATCTTTGTATTCTGTTTAGGATATCTACCAAGTGCCTAACAACTACATCCAGTCACATAAAGAGATCAACGTAAGAATGCGAGCTATCCTGGTTGACTGGCTGGTGAGCGTTCACGATAAGTTCAAGCTGACACAGGAAACCCTATTCCTCGCCATTTCTATCTTGGATAGATACTTAGCGGTAAGTTGCTGGCTTGGGCAGGTTTGGTCAATTTTGGCTTACGCATTTGGTAAATATTTCATTTCTCCTGTGACGTCATAGTTACCAAATGCTAGCCCAGAATTGACCAAACCTGCCAAAACCAGGTTGCATTCCTATCAACCGAAGGCGTCTATAGCTCTAGCAGTTCTGAAACTGTTCCACCTAGAGGTGCGATGTCCATCTAGTGTTGCCGCAGGCAATCTCGTTCCCAGAGTATGCCTGTTCGCGGGATTGTGCCGCAGGAGAAAACCTGAACTAAACTGAGTTTACATCTTCAGGTGAACCACAAGGAAAAGAAATCAAATTTGCAACTGATTGGTGTCACTGCGATGTTTTTGGCTTCAAAAGTTGAAGACATCTATGCACCTGATATCTCAGATCTTGTCTACATCACGGACGACTCGTGTAGCTCGACTATGATCAAATCTTATGAGAGAAAAATGTCCGCTCAACTTGAGTTCAATTTTGGTGATCCACTCTGCATTCACTTCTTGAGACGAAATTCTAAAGCTTTGAAGGTAGATAGTTTATTGTTTAACTATGTTATAGGGGAACGTGCATCGCCTTTCTGCGTCTATGGAAACCAGAATAATCTATTTATACTGGATAGTTCTATCAGCCCTAAACTGTTCTTCCTAGAGGTTCAGTAAGGATCATCTCTTATTGATCCAGTGTTACTACAGGAGGAAACCTAAACTAAACTAACTTTATTTATACTGGATAGTTCTATCAGTTCAAACTGTTCTCCCTAGAGGTCCAGTAAGGATCATCTCTTATTGATCCAGTGATACCACAGGAGCAAACCTAAACTAAACTAACTTTATTCATGCTGGATAGCTCTATCAGTTCTAAACTTTCCCTCTTTGGGGTCTAGTATAAGGGTCAAACATCTAAAGTTCATTGCTATTACAGGCGACTGCACAACAACATGCTTTAGCGAAATTCTTTATGGAGTTGATGCTGTTGGATTATGAATGCTGTGTTAGTTTCCCGCCTTCTCAGCGTGCTGCTGCCGCACTTTGTGTCGCAATGAGGATCACCGATAACTCCTCCTGGGTGAGTTTTTTTATTACCTCCGTTAAGAGGTTACGGTTTCATTAACGCTTAATTTGTTCCGTTCCTTTCATTTTAGGATGCAACATTAGTTCATTACAGTTCTTATACAGAAGCATCCCTCAAACCTTGCATAATAAAAATTGCCAATTTAGTTCTTGAGTCATTGAACAAGCAATCTCAAATGGGTTCGGTCCGCCAGAAATACAGCAGAGCAAAATTCTGCAGCGTTGCCACTTTGCCATGTCTCAACTCTACCTTCATCACTGAGATACCGAAGGAAAAATAGTTTTGCTCATTGAACTGAATATTAGATGTACATAATACACGTACATATAGGAACTGTAAATTTAATATTTAAAATATTTAAAAATTTGTTATTTCACAGGTTTGTTTTGTAATTTTATTTATACTTTTAGCATAGTTATTTGTTGTACAAAAAATCAGAAAATATTAGCAAACATTTTATTTGATTGAATTTGCGCAATTTACTCTTACTTACTGTAGTTGTATAAAAATTGTAAATAGAAAAAAATAAGTAATAAATAATTTTGCTCGTTTGAATCTAGTTATCTTCCTGTTTTCACCAGTTTTAACCAGAAAACCTCGTTTGATTGTGAATAAAATCTGTTAAAACAACCTTGCATACTATGCGTAAACATACTATTTTAACATACTATGAGTGAGGTGTTTTTAATCTCTATTCGTAAACGACTTGGAGAAACAAAGCATTCATTTAGAAGAAAGTAACCATTGTTTTCCCATTGTTTTGGAAATCCGACTGTTGAATGAAGGTTTCTTGAATGCATTGGCCCGTTTTATACGTCGAATGGTCGCGTCGAATGCAATTAAGACAATTGGAATAGATAATGAGATGATAAACCTCCTTTAGCTTCTTTATCTATTTGAATTGCATTCGACGCGACCGAAATTCGACGTGTAAAACAGGTTTATGCCATCCAGACACTCGTGTATGCAAATGCCCCAAAATTAACATTGCAGAGAAGGTGATCAGCTTGGGCTAAGACATAAAATTATGGAATAAGGAGAGCCTGTCAGAGGCAGCGCGCTATTGTTAAAAAGGGCAGGGATGACGCTAGAGGGTGTAGGGCGGTCGGCTAAACTATACCCCCCCCCCCCCCCCCCCCC
>CACRXK020003646.1:0-35192 GCA_902702795.2 Paramuricea clavata | reverse complement strand
TATATATATATATATTATATATATATATTATATATATATATTATATATGTATATTATATATATATTATATATATATTATATATATTATATATATTATATATATTATATATATTATATATATTATATATATATATATTATATATATATATATATTATATATATATTATATATATATTATATATATATTATATATATATTATATATATATTATATATATATTATATATATATTATATATATATTATATATATATTATATATATATTATATATATATTATATATATATATATATTATATATATATATATATTATATATATATATATATATTATATATTATATATATATATATATATATATTATATATATATCACAGAACACAGCTTTTGGTGTGTTTTGTATAAGAATAAGAACACAGCTTTTGGTGTGTAAGAACAACAAATAATAAGAACACAGCTTTTGGTGTGTTTTGTCGTGTTTGTTCGGCTTGTCCAAATTTTAACACACCTTAAGGTGTGTTTTGTGTAAAGGTGTGTTTTTGAGCACACTATGGCGTGTTTTAGAACACACCTAAAGTTGTGCTGTATAACACCATTCAAGTCGGTCATGTTTACAGCACCTTGTAAGGTGTGTTTCATAACACACCAAGGTATGTTACATAACACACCTACAAAAGATGCTATATAACACAGCAAACCTAAGGTGTATTAGAAAAATGACATTAGAGACATGCTCATTTGCACAGAGTTTATCCATGACAAAATAGTTATTTCACATAACTAAATTATATTTTACATGGCTGACTATGCAACAGATCTATTTCACAGGTCGCGGATCACAGGTCGCAGATTTATCAGGAGTTTATCGTTGCAACAGGGTATATTTAGTGTCATGCTGGGATGACGGTTTCTCACATATTCTTCCTTTACATCCATAACATTGTGTGGTGGCAGTATCCTTTATGAAGATGATCTCGTATTGGCCATCACTTCCATTATTTGAAAATTTTGAGCTGCTAGCTTCTACACACTCTCCATAAAGAGATGTTTATCTCGATGAGCATGCTAAGTTCGCTTATATTTCATCGATTTCTCATTGTCTTTTTTTCCAGAACCGGTTGGTATGTTTTTCTTGCACCATTCGACAAATTGGGACTTTGTAAACTGCTACAAATTCTTCTAATTTGCCAGTTTTATGCAGCACGGCAATAGTGCAAGCACATATTGCACACTCCTTATATCAATTGCTGTCGCATACAAACCTCTTTCCAGTCAACCGAATTTCAACTGTGTGCACTGCTGGAGTTGTAAGGGAAATAGCAGTTCTCTGGTTTTCGTTGTTGGGAAAGGGGCCTGTAGTGATTGACAGTTTACATAATTTAGAGAATAAATTATAATGTGCGGGAAAATAAGAACACATGTAATTAGGGTGCGAAGGAGAAAACATTTAGTTTGTATCTAGTAAGTAAGTAAATGAAAATATATAACTATAAAGATTGTTTGATTACTACATTGGCGATGAGGATAAATTATGGCAATGAATGGCTTACAGCCAATGCCTTTGTTCGAACCGAAAGCTGATCCAACGAATACAAGCGCTTGATGGACACAGTGGATTCAATGTTTTAACACAGATTTAGTCACTTCAAATGTGAAGGACACTGCACATAAAAGAGCACTATTATTGTATCAAGCTGGACCTGAAGTTCTTGAAATATTCAAAACATTACCTGACACAGGATGCCCTCACTGCATATTTTGAACCAGAGAAAAATCGAATCTATCAAACATATATGTTTAGACAAGCATCTCAACAAGATAATGAAACCATCGACGAATTTCACACATGCTTGAGATGATTAGCAAAACATTGTGAGTTCCTGGATGTTGAATTCGAAATGCAAATTGTGTGCAATGGTACATCCTCGAGACTGCGTAAGAAAGCATTAAAAGAAAGCAATTATTCACTCAAAGATATGTTGATCGATGGTCGAAAATCAGAAAACTGTACTGCACAAGCCAGTGGCATGGAAGAAAAAATTAAGGATGTACAACTTAATCAAGTTGAGAGAAAACCTGCTCAATCTAAGTGTTATAACTGTGGATTTGCTTACCCTTACTTGCATAGTCTTTGTCCAGCCGAAAATTGAACTTGTAACTTGTGTGGCATACTTGGTCATTTCGCTACAGTGTGTCGAATGAAAGAATCACGTCGTTTTTCCAAGCCACAAATAGCACAAGAATCGCCTAGACAATGAGAACAACCAAACAAGCTGTTTAAATCCGAATCCACGAGAAACAAGTGAAGAAATCATGTACAGGCTGTCAAAAAACATCTCGATTCATCGACAGAGACCAGTTCTGAGGAAGATTATGTTTATACTGTGGAAAACAAAAGTGACCCAAAGACGAGAGCAAAAATATGAGTTAATTCTGTTGAAATCAATTTCATCGTTGACACGGTAGCAACAGTTGATGTTATCGACTCCAAAACCTATGATCACCTCAAGTCGAGCATCAGATTATGCAAAAGTATGACCAAGATATTTGCTTATGGCTCAAACAAACCACTACCTCTTAAAGGTGAATTTCAGGCAATGGTAGAATCGAACAAACGTTATACTGTCTCTGTTATTCACGTTGTCAAAGGCAGCTCTGGAAATTTACTTAGTGCGAAAACGGCTCAAGATTTGGCATTAATTCAATTAGTAAACAAGGTCAGGGAACTTGAAACACCACCAAAACCGGAAGTGTCTAAACTGAAAGTTTCTAAACCAGAAACTCAGCCCATACTGCCCGGAAACATGCGCTTGAAACACCACCAAAACCGGAAGTGTCTAAACTGAAAGTTTCTAAACCAGAAACTCAGCCCATACTGCCCGGAAACATGGAGAACACAGATAAACAGCAGCCTACCCCTCATGCATCGATGCCAAAATGCGAAGACCAAGAGATCCAGAAGATTATTGATAAATACGCAACTGTTTTTGTTGGTGAAGGGAAATTGAACACGCAACAAGTTGGGTTACATATTGAGAATATTAAACCAGTGGTTCAACTGCAGCATCATATACTATACCATATATGCAATGACGTACCAAAGCTTTACAGAAATTGGTTGTGGAATATACATTCGAAAAATCTGTGACCAACCTACCCTGTGGATTTCACCAATTGTGTGTACTCCAAAGAACGTCAGTGGAACACAAATCTGCGTTGACATGAGAGCAGCCAACCAAGCGATTAAGCATGAAAGACACATTATGCCAACACTTTCTGATTTCCGTGCAGAAATGAATGGATCAAAATATTTTTCAAAAATTGACCTCAAACAGGTGTACCATCAACTGGAATTGAAAGAAAAAAGTCAGTACATAACTACATTCTTGACGCACAAAGGCCTATTTTGCTACAAACGACTGAACTACAGAACGAACAGTGCGCCAGAACTTTTTCAGAACATTTTGCAACAAAATCTTAGTGACATTCGTGGAGTAAAGAATATTGCAGATGACATCATGGTTCATGGGAAAATGCGAAAGCAACATGACAAATCATTAGAGAACTGTTTGAAATGACTAGTTCAACTCAACTTAAAAACAAACCATGAGAACTGTAGTTTCCTTGTGCAATGAGATTAATTTCTACAGTTTAATTTTTACAGCAAATGGAACAAGACCAGATCCAGCAAGAATTGACAATTTAGGTTGTCGTGTTTGGGGAACACATGTCGTGAGTATGTTCCAGAGTATGCCGTAATTACTACACCATTGCGGGATCTCACAAAGAAAAGTGTTGCTTTCATTTGGAACCATATTAACACCCCTCTCTTGGTGGTCTTACACAAAATTTAGCTATAAAATGGTAAATTTATCGCCAAATTTGAAAATTACTGAAAATGTAATCATTATTCTCTCCATCGTATTCCGAGTTTTTTCCTTCGAAACATGCACAAAAATGAAGAAAATGGCATTTTTATTAGGGTTACCACAAAATTTACTCATAGGAACAGCCTTGGCAACCATTGTTTACACCAAAAAACCTCTCTTAATTCTGTTTATTTCAAAACCAATCTATGTAGTACCCCTCCCCCCTCTGGGGATAATTGCATACCAAACTGCTGACCATTTTTACCGTCAACAAAAATGAATATTTGCATATTTTTTTGCTCAAAATCGCCATTATGTAAATTTTCATCGCGGAAATTGTTCCTGATTTTTACTGATTCTTTGACGTTTTACTGTTCTACATTATTCCTATTATATTTCAATTTTTGTTGAGATGCCTAAGGATTATAAAAGGTAGAAAAAACGAAAGTTTTCAGGCAATCTACGATACCGAACCAATGAATAAAGCGCTTGTTGATATTAATGTAAATACTGTCGAAAATGTAGCACTCTCGAGCCACTATTTAAAACTCACAATTCACTTTAGATAACGTTCTTTATTTAATATAAACTATAAACTCACATCACTGTATATAAACGCTCACTAGAACTCGTGCTCAGTAGTCACTATATAAAAGTAAAATGAAGTTTTCTACACCCTCCCTCATGCATATTGTTGTTAAATCATATACATGTCTAATTATAGAAAACTCAACAGTAACTGTTCGACCTAGAGTTCAATTATGTTAATGTAAGGAAGTGGTCATTATTTATGGGAGGGGGGGGGTTGGGAAATGGGGAAAATAAGGATTGAAAACTTTTTTGACCCCCCCCCTCCAGACTGAAGGCAAACTTTTTGTGCCTCCCCCCTCATAAAAGTAGAAACTTTTCTGACCCCCCCAGTGTGGATTGAAAAATTAACAGCAATGAAACGGGGGGGTGTTGCAGGTAAAGTTAAATATTAGGACAATCTGTTTAATCTAGTTCATGATGTTTTACCCTGGTGAATATGATTCACCATATATGATTAAAAATATATATTATGTGTTACTACTTTGCAATGCAACATTTGTCCTACCATAACCATGACCCGTCTTCATACAGTGAAATGATTTGAACACAGGGTTTTTTTAAGAACATGTCTGGGGGGTGGGCATCTACAAAAAGGGATCATACTATATTGAGTGTGGAGAGATGACAGATGGTTGTTGGTGACAAAAAGTTTGGTGTGCTATTGTATGTATTAGTAGGGGGGTCCGGGGGTATTCTCCCCCAGGAAATGTTTTGTATTTTTCCACCCCTAGAACTGAAATGTGAACATTTTCTGAAACAGATTATTGGATATACAGCTTTACATTGTGCGTTGATAGACCAAATCTGATCAGTTAAGTGCACTTGCATGGTATGTTTATGTAAATACCACAACTGGGTCAATCAAGGGGTAGAAAGTTTGTTAAACTTAGTGGGTCCAACTCCCATGATCGCGAGGCGCTACCATGGTTGACGCAGAGCAGGGAAATTTTGAAAATTTGAGTCTCTAGATCGTTCGAAATAGTATTTTGCTATTTGTGGTTATAGAAATCAGAATTCTAGACATGGTATTTAAGTTCAAAAACTTTTGACCCCCCCCCCCTTCTGTGTTAAAACTTTTTTGACCCCCTATTTATAAGGGTAAAACTTCGTTTCCCCCTCCCATTCCCCCTCTCCCATTTCCCCCGCCCTCTCCCCATAAATAATGACCACTCCCTAATGTTCAGATATAAGATAATTATTAATCAAGTGTCTGTTCATCACATAACTGTTCGTAAATCCATCTCCGAGCCTCGGCAGCAGCATGTCTTTTCAGCATGAATCTGGGCGGATTCAGCTGGACTGGCTTCTGGATGATAACATTCTCCCCATCCATCCGTTTAAAAGTGTCACAGCTTAGTTCAAGAGGATACAAATGTTGAATGGCTCTTTCCAACTGGTCTCATAATAGCTTGTAATCGTTCAAACTGCCCTCACAACCAGGGGGCTCGACTTAAATTGAAACGTCATGAGATTGTGTAAGTCCGGAGACAGTTATTTAACTCTTCATCTCTGCACACACATCTCACCCACTTTGAGGCAGCCAAAAACGTGGAACCATTATCTGAGTAGATAATTGAGGGTCTTCCTCGTCTAGCGATAAACCTTTCAAGCTCTTCAGGAATTCAGTTGTTTCGAGGCTTGGTAGCAGGTCAAGGAACATGCATTTCGTTATACTACAAGAACACTGCACGATGTACGACTTAGCTTCTTTGTTCTTCTTACGATATTTCACAGGTCCTGCAAAGTTAACCCCAATGACATTGAAAGGGTTAGATTGCGCAGTTCGACACTTTGGAAGCAGGCCAGGAGCTGGCAGAGCCCGAAAACGTTTACATTCCCAACAGTTCGAAATAATCTTCTTCACAAGCTTTCTTAACCTGCGGACCTAGTATCTTTCACAGACCTTGGCCATCACGATACCGACACCGCTGTGCAAAGTGGACACATGGGACCGATGCACGACTTTCGCTGTGAACAATTCCTTATCCGGTAAATAGATAGGATATTCCCCTTGAATACACCTGTGGCATTCCCAGATCTCATCTTCATTTAACTTGAGCCGTAACTGTTCTTTATCCTCTAAGAACGTCGGAAGGCTTTTCACTCGCTGTTGTGCTTGTTTCACCATGAGCGTTTCTTGCTTCACATATTTGTCCGTGGAGATTTCACCCGTTTCTCTGCTAAAGGTCGACAATTGTTGATGAACCGTGCTACATAACACATCACTCTTAACGCCTTACACAAATCTAACTTCTCCAGTACTCTATCGACAAGACTGTTCGCCCTTTTGACACCAACTGCGAACAGCTTGCGTTGGACTTTCCTTTCGGCCTCACTCGTTTCGCTTGGTTTCGTCACAAGATTGGGTGGCCATTGGCATTTGTTCGACAACCAATCAGGACCATTCCACCACAATTTGTTACCATTGACATTACGCCCCCTGCTCCCAGATCCACTGGATTGTCATTGGTAGGCACATGTCGCCAGACTATGTCTTCATGGCTTTTCATTTTCTTGACTCGGTCACCTCCCCCACCGCTCGCGCAGCCATGCACAGCCATCCACAACTCCTCCGCGATCCATCCGCCACATCCTCCGCAAGCTCACTGCACCCACCGCATCCCACACGCTTTTTTGAGTCTTCCTGAAGGGCTAGACAGAATCCGTATGTGAGCTAATTGAAAAAAGCCAGGGGAAAGGTAAATGGTTTAAAGGAAATGTGTATAAGTAAAGGTATGGATTTATTTTGTGAGATTATAGGAAGGGATAGTTACAGGGATCTGGACATCATTCAGGTGGCGTGCTTAAACTCCATTGGTTGGGACTTTGATGAAGGGGTTCTAAATTGGGAGTTATTATGCGGTATGGATTCTCCTTTTGTAAAGACCCTTCTGGTGTACCATGAAAAGTTGTATCCACCCTGGGAACCAAGGAAGAGGAGTAAGAACATGGAGCTTTTTGAAATAGCGGAAAAGGAGTACTTGAATTCCCTTGGTCCGAAGGAGCCTGAGCCTATAGAATTTCCCAACAAAAATTTTTGTTTTGAAGGGCATAAACATCAGTTTGTCGCAGTGGATGGACAAAGGACATGTAATGATTGTGGGCTGGTGGTTGGTCCTGTGTGTTGACTGCAGTTTTTGATAAGTAGCATTTACCATCCTTACCGATGTATGCTACCCCGTTTTCGTCAAATGATAACCAATGTTTACTAATGTCTATCCGGGAGAAGTCTTTAGGGAATTCGCCATCATTTGGGTTTAGTCTGTAATTATTCTTGAAAAGCATTCTGATGTATTCTGCTTTTAATTCGTTGGATGATCCGACTGCATACAAACGGTTTGTTTCCTTTTTTCTCTTCCTGAATGTGTCATTCCTGTTTTCCTCCCAAACGGTTGACATCCACACATCGTCGTCTTGCCTGTTCAAGTCGTCCAGACCGGCCTGGAAGCTGTCTTCGTCAATGGGTGTTTCGGCGATAGCACCCTCATCACCTCCTTTAGCTCCTTCCAGTTGGTTAAGGTTGTCCATCTCTATGGTATCCATTTTTATTTAAGTCTAAAGATAATTCCTGTTCATAATACCTTCCCAGAATGTCCTCCCCATCCTCCAGATCCTTAAGACTGTGCATGTTGGGATCTCCCCGAAATACTGCCGTGACGGTATACAGTTTGTTGTCAAAATTGGGTTTGTATCCCTTTTCAAAGGTCTTGTGCTTTATTTCCACCCTGACATGATCCCCAACCTTAAATTTAGGATCCGGAAAACTGCTTAGTGGATATCCGTAGATTCTTGTCCAAACTTCATCCTTGTTTTCCTCATTCACATCCGCTGGTTTCATTCCTATTGTTCTGTGTGTGGAATTATTATAGGATCTAATGAGAGCAGGTAAGATGCCCACCCAAACTTTCGTCCTATTTTTTGTAAAGTATTTCCACATCCTTGTCTTCAGAGTCCTATTGAATCTTTCAACAAGTGCAGCTTTCCGGAAGGTCCTTGTGAAAAAGTAGTGAACATCATGATCCTTTAGCAACGTCTTTACTCCTACATTGTAGAATTCCTTTCCATTGTCGAACTGTGCCGTTTTAGGATACCTACCGAACCTTTCCTTAAATTGTATGAGCACATTTTCAACAGCCTTTGTCATGCTTTCGGTATTTTTTCTCCATACGGGAATTGCGAACGCATACCGGCTCAAAACCTCTATGACAGTAAGAATCCAACGGTTTCCCTTATTCTTATGACTGAACTTACTCATATCCACAAAGTCCTTTTCAATTTGCTGTGCAAGTCCATCCACATAGGTCCTCTGGGTCTTGTAATGTTTTCTGGACGGTTTGTGAATAATGTAGGTGTTTTGTGTCTGTAACCATTCTTTAACATTTTTCTAACTCCCTTTATGCCCTTTGCACTTTGGTATAATTTTTCCATCGACATGTACCCACCATTAACGTTAAAGTATATTTCCCGAAGGGCTACATCCAATGCCAGACTCATTTTATTCCCTGTAAATAAAACAAGAAGAAGATAACAGTCTATGTTGAAGACGGAGGGGTTAGCCTGGATATACAGAATCCACTGATCCTTACCCACAGATCCGAGCTTTATGTGAAAACTGTCGCTGTGTTTTGGAATTATAAGAACATTCGTAAGGGATACAATGACTACATCTCCGTAGATGGGAAGAAGATTATGATAGATGAAGGGTACTGGACCTTTAAACAGCTTAGGAAAGAGCTGGAGAGAAACGGATTAACACTTGAGGAATATCCCGGTGGAAGAATAAGGATGACTTTGCTAAGGGAACAAATTCCGCAGGTCTCCGGAATCTTACGAGTATTTTGGGATATCGGTCCTCCAATGGTCCTACATACACCCCACACATCAGCGATCGTTCCATAGACATCCATGAAGACTTGCGTTACCTAACAGTCAGCTGTAACCTTGTGAATCGTGAGCATAACATCGGACCGTACAGAAATCGGAGTACCGTCATCACTTCCCTTCCCATCAATGGAACCAGACCCCTCTTCGGGACTACAACGAAATACAATGACATTGAAAGCCAAGTACGGGTGGATGCTGGTAAATACAGTGAAATTCGGTTTGAAATTGGGTCTAATACTGGAGCTGTTCCCGGAGATGTCTTGCTAGAACTTTATATCAAATAAAAGGATGAGTGAGGATATCTTCCGAAACTACTACGGAAAGAATTATGAGAAGGTTAAGGCAGCAGCACCCGTTGAAATCCGGAAAATGAAGGCAGACTTCATAAAAAAGTATCCCAATGCAACCCTATCCAAGTTCGACTTTAATGTTACCTTTGCCAAGGATGGGACCGTAGAGTCCAGAGACATCTTCTATAAAGTGGATGACCTCACAAGCTATGATATTACATCCGACACATTCCGCACAAATCCGGAGTGGCCTAAGTACCTGTACTGGGTAGAGGGATGGCGAAGTGTTTATCCGGATGCAATGTTCCGTCCAAAGGATTTCAAGATGGATGTGCATACCTTTAGGGTCTATGTTACAGAGACAGAAAATTTCCTGACGAAACTGGAGCCTATTAAACCAGTATACGATAAACCCCCCGAAACCTTTATCAACACTATACCTTTTGATTACCATTCGAACTCTTATTTCTCCTCCCTAGCAGCATGCTATGTTGCTATGTTTAAGTCCGGAATTTCTGCGGATCATGTTACAAACAATTTTCCAAACTCACACTCCAGTATAGTAACCTCCATTGTTCGCTTCCATCTTCATTTTCACCTATCAAGGTTCATGCGTAACCCGAAACTTCTAGACCAATACCTCACAGGAGATGATAAATGGACTATTAGGAAGTATACACCCATACGCGAAACATGGGAGAAAAGGTTGGATTCTTCCCACACAAACATTGGAACATGGTACTACAGCTTACCTGTTATGGAGGTTCATTTATCGAATATGAATACCTAACTGGTAGATCACCCTTCGATGCTGAAAATGACTATAAAACCCTTATTCCCAAAACATCCTGGGGACTTACCAGAGTTGGACAGAAATTATTCCAGCAGTCTATCGAGGCGTTCGTGTATTCTGTATTAGGGGCACAAGCCAAAACCAGGTGGAGTATCACAGGTCAGGGTGCAAAAAGTTTGCAGACACAGGTTTTCCGGAAGGTGGTAAAAGATACAATTGTACAAGACGATGTGATAGTTACCATTTCCAACATGAGGATGGCTATTGCTAATACCCACGTCATCCTAAATTTTGCAATCATGCCGGGTTTAATTCTAATTCCTTCAGACCTGAGGATTTTAACAAAACCTATTCCAGGATTCAGCAACGTCCTAACGGTAGCTAAAAACAGGATGACGTTCGGAAAAAATGAGAAGGTGAATTATACAAGTAATCCCGTTCCTACCCCCACAAATAATATAGACGAAAGCCATGACATTACACCGGTTCCTGTTGTGGAGGACTTTAAACCCCCGGAATTAAGGCAGAAATCTGATAATCAGAATATTGCTCTTGGGACAGTGGCAGTAGCATCCTTTGGACTTGCATACCTAGTATTTTGACGTTAAATAAAATGAGCATCTTATTCGGATACGATTACTTTGATACAACAGCAGAAGACCTAAATACCTTAAAACGGAAGTTGACAACAGTTGAGAAGGCACAGCAAAGGAACACGGCAGAGGTTGTCAAACATACGAACGATATCATAAAGTTAAACAGTTTGGGAGAAAACACGGTTCAGTACGACTTTTCCCAAATACCTGGGTATCCACCCGGATTTCTACAAACACCCACCAATACAGACACAGATAAGAAGAATACAAAATTTATGGTATTTAGTGTCAGTGGTAATGAAATAAATTATTCGAGCTCATCCCCTCTGTACGGATTCTACGAAACGAATAGGGGGGCGATTGTCATATTTACAGTTGACCAGAGGAGTAAAATTATCCGGACATCCTTTTCATTCATAGTTAACAGCACAAACATCCAGATCCAGGGTGTTGAATTTAAGGACATAGATTCCGCCGGAAACGTAACCAACAGATCAAAAGCTACAACCGTAAATT
The DNA here is from genome assembly GCA_902702795.2 of Paramuricea clavata. NCBI lineage: Eukaryota > Metazoa > Cnidaria > Anthozoa > Malacalcyonacea > Plexauridae > Paramuricea > Paramuricea clavata. Next base: position 23,657 of record CACRXK020003646.1, on the reverse strand, counting down.
GCTTCCCCTTGACAACATAAGATTTTTAAAATCTTTTTGTAAGATTTAAAATATTCGTTTTAATCCATAAGCACCGCCAACACCCAGTATACCCACTGTCAACACCGCATATCTCTTCATTTCGTCCGATGGTTGATAGTAATCCTCCAATTTCGGTCTGCTTTGGGATGCTGTACTATCCATAAGCCTCATATAATCCTTCAGGTCTTCCAGGGCCCTGTTTGTTTCCTCGATATCCTTGTTAGCATCCAGAATCTCAGCCCTCCGTCTTGCCTCGTCATTCCTACGCTTCACCTCAGATTCGTAAAACTTCTCCTTGGCTTTTGCAAGCTTCTCTAAGGCTTGGTTATGTCTTTTTACCTCTTCCTTGTAGCCTTGTCCATTCAACTGGGAGAATAGGAAACTGGCTCCAGCAAAGGCCACAGCATTAAAGAGTCCTCCAACCACAACAGATGTCATTCTTTATTTGTCAATTACTTTTGGGATGTATCCCTTATCCTTCAGGTATCCTATGGCAAATGCACTTCCGGCTACGGCACACTTTGCTGCTCCTTCCATAGTCATCGGTGCACCTAGGCTTTTTCCGGCAACCGTTCTGGCAAGGTAGGATACCCCAACAACCCCGGTTGTCAGTAGTGCGGCGTCGTACAGTTCGTTGATCACTATGTTTTTTATTATAGTAGAACTATTTCTCCTTCAGCTTCTCTTCCAGGATTAGAGAGAATCTTCTTTCCAGGGTGTTGAGCACCCTGTCTTCACTTTCCTTGTGTTCAGCTTCCGTTGCCTCGCATTTGGCTTCCTCCACCTTAGCCGCATGGATGTAAATAAGATAAGTTCCGGCTGCTACGGAAAAGGTCAATATGTCCAAGAATAACTGCGACATTGTTTTACTATACTCAGTCAAAAAAATCAGGACCTTTTGGTGTGATAACAGCAGGTTCCGGTTCCTCTACAATCTTATTTTCCTCTGGTCTCTCATCCTTTTCCTGACTACTGTACCACATGAAGTAAAGGGATCCAAGCCATACGGCGATACCCACTACCAAACCGACGCTCTCTAGGGTGACTATTGACCCATCACCTTTGTCCTCTGTGTCCGTAATGCTCTGCTCCTCTTCTTTGATAGCTTCGAGTTGTGCCTTCTTTCTTGCTTTCGCTTCCTTACTGATGCTAGCAAGCCTACGTCCGGATTCCACCCTTCTAGGATCCTTGACGTGAGTCTTTACTGGATTTGATACAGGTACTGCTGTCGTATCTGGATTCTCTTCAGACATGGTTCCTTTTATTTATAGTAAAAAGTTGACTAAATTGTAAAAGGTAAAAGGTAGTTAAGACTAACCTTAAATCTAGTCAAAAGTTAGTTAAGACTAACCTTAAATCTAGTCAAAAGTATCTTATGACTACATTTGAGTAACTTATGACTACATTTGAGTAACTTATGACTACATTTGAGTAATCTCATGACTATATTTGAGTAACCTCAGTTCTAGTCGGAAGTACCTCAAATTCAGAATAAACAGTCTATAGACAAGACTTCCTACATATAAACAAAGCAACCATGAGACAATTCACTAGGAGGGAGGATAATAAAGTCCAACTCTATTTCAACTGTCCGGAGAAGATAAATCAAATTGCGAGAATGTGTAAGTATACCGACTACAAGGACATAACGGTCATTATCCATACATTTGGTGAATCAGGTTTGCCAGCAAAACATAGAATTAAATTTGGAAAGGGATGGATGGGAAAAGGCGCTGGAATTCGGGGTGTGGATTACCTTTACGGTGGTATGAAAGGCATTCACATCTTAATTACCATTTCCGAATCCGTCGATGAGATTGATTGTTGGCTTGAAGGTCCAGAAGACAGGATTCGCCTAGGTACACCCACGGATATTATAAATAATTGGTTCCATATGTGTATGTCTTGCGAGGAATGGTTAGAGGAAAGGGAAGAACAAAGAATAATGGATATGGAAAACGAAGTGATTATAGAAGAGGCACGGATAGGAGATGGAAATGTTAGAGGAAATGCAGATGGATGCTGAAATGAGGGAAGCCCTTCAGGGTCAGATTGATTAAGGTTGCCAGGTAGTGACCTGGCGAGGTTGTCAAATCCAAAGACACAATTGCAAATCCCTGCCTAAAACAGGGTGTTTTCATGTATTCTCATACATTTTCATGCTGAAATTTAGCCAGGTAGTGACCTGGCTGGGTTGACAAATTAAAAGACGCAACTGCGGGTCACCTGCCTTACAAACAGAATCAACTTTTCCAAAATAAATCCTATACAATAAAAGGGACATTTCTTATATGCCCGATTCCGTGAGCATTTTGTGAACTCCATTGCTTTTTCAAACCTTATAGGTCTGAAAAACAGAATCAACCTTATAATCACTTTATAGATAAACTTTTCTATATAATAAAGCAATGGAGTTTACCAAACAAAATGCTCCAATTTCAGACAAAAAATTAGCATCTATTGAACGAATGAGAGCTAACGTTCTGGAGAAGGCCCGAGAAAGGGGTTTGAAAATAGAGGGAAAAATTAACAACCATTTCAACAAACTACTCAAGAAGGAAAAAAGAAAGGCCATTGGAAAGGAAGTCAAATCAGCAGCAAGACAGTTCCAGAGACGAAGAAGGCAAACCGATGCTAACGCAAGAAAGGAAATAAGGGATGCAAAGAAATGGAAAAGCGACATCGTCAAGGAAGAGAAAAGACGGCGAAAGGAGGTCACGGACTGGAAAGCCGAGGCCCAAAAGTGGAAAAAGGAGACCCAGCGACTACGACGAAACGCAAAGGCCCACGAAAGGCGAGCTGAGGAAAACCGTAGAATCGCAGAGGGTAAATGGAAAGGCAAGAAAAAGTTTGCCACACTCCAGTTAAAGGTGGGCAACAAGCTTAGCAAAATCTGGAAAAAAACGAGCAAAATCCTGAAACCCATTCTAGCCAAACACGCCATCAAGAAAAAGGTAAAGAAGTACGTCATCACCCCAAACGGTAACTACGACCCATCCTACTTCCTAACCATCACGGAAGACGAGGTTAAAACACTCATAAACTCCGAAACGGAACCCAGGAACGTAAGGATGTCCCTGGCCTGCAAAATGGTAAGGAGCGACCCGAAAACCGGAGAAGAAGTGTCAACCATCGCTCACTTCGGATAAAAAAACCACAAACTTATCGGCACGGATGATATGGAAGAAACACAAGGTATCATGAGGGGAAAAATGTTAAAGTCCTTCTCAGAATACCAGAGGAGAGGTAGTGGGTGGAGACTACGAAAGGTCATTCAGCTGGAAATCCACATTGGAGAGTTCCAACCACTTAGGGGTAAAAAGCACGAACCACTACCCAGATCCATAGCTACAATCCTGGCAAAATTATGTGGATGCCTAATTTTTCTAATGCCAATATTAACAACATTGAGACGTTCTTTCATGAAATTTCTCGCCCCCGGCCCCCTATTCAAAGTTGTTTCTCCCATTTGAATTTTAAAAGTTGCATTTACCAACATTGAATTGGGGGTAGGAGGGGGAGAAATTTTCTGGGGATAAAATTCTGTACAAATACATCTATTTTTGTTTGACGCACGCGGTGTCCACAATAATTTTTGCCAGGATTGTCTGAAATAATCACATTTTTCAAACCGTCTGATTTCATGAATTTAAGGCTCGATTCAATGATATAATAGGCTTGTTTGATTGGCAGAAGGGGCAAACAATTAGTAAATTAGGTTATATTTAGTATTTTTTTACTTTCCGATCTATGTTAAGTGTCACCTATCACATTACATGTCAAGTGGCTTTTTACGTATTATCTGGATTTATACAATTACAACTTAGTCTGCAACTCTACCAAGCAATATTTTCGTATAACAAATTATTCAGCATTATGTTTTAGTACTTAGTCAAACCTGAGTGCAAAATTTTCAGCCAAAAAATGCAAGGTTGTTTTACCTGAATCATTCGCATTATTTGGTAATATATGCATTTCAAAATGCATAATGCAACATTTTGCAATGGGTTTGGAGCATGGAGCATCATATTCCCATGTATTCATACAATATAACTGTTTAAACTGTATAAATGTGTAAGTAGTGTTATTTTGAAAGTTTAGTAAATTGATCCGGTAAGACCTATGCAGTATAGGAATAATGCGACTCGATATTCTTCTGGTTGTTTGTCTAGCTGTGTCACAATTATGTAGTTTTCCCAGCGTTGTTTATATGCCTTCCAATTCTCGGCTTTATTTCTTGATATCAGATCCAAACCTGTTGGCGGTTGAATCCCATGTATGATTGGAGCATTTGTCGCTTGTTCGACTGCGATCTAGCTTTGTCTTATTCCTTAGATTTCCTTATATCTTTGTATCCCACCACTGCCACCATGTTATGTTTCTAAGCAACTTTTATTACGTCTTTACTAGCATGCTACTATGTGAATATAACAAATAATAATACTAGGTGTCCAAATACTTATATACAAAGTCATGTGACACATGTCACATGATTAATTACGGCTGTGTAGCGTAACCAAATTCACACTAAATATAACAGACTATAGGGATACTTTAGTGTATATGCATCCGAAGCGCTCACTATTTTTAGATTTTTTATAACAAACGCAGCCCAACAGCGACTGTAGAGCGCCTTTAATGTAACAGTGACGTCACACGGTACACACTTGTGTAGCGTGTAGTAAAGAATACACAGCTTAAATATTTTTATCACCACGCTACACAGCGTGTGACGTCACTGTTAGACTAAAGGCGCTCTACACGCAGTCGCTGTTGGGCTGTGTTGGTTATAAAAAATTTGAAAATAGTGAGCACTTCAGATAACATAAAATAACCCTATAGTCTGTTATATTTAGTGTGAATTTTGTGATGCGCTTAAAGTACTTTTGTTGAAACTTGTCTTACTGCGTCTGCATAATTAGCTCAGCAAAGCATATATCATGGCCAAAAGCTGCTCACCCACAAAATTACAAATATGCTTTAAAAAAAATTAAACCAGTTTAAACAATCTTTTTGTTATCCTAAAGCAATGGCAAAATCAAAAAATTATAGTAAAAGGCCTGCTTTAAGTGAAAACTATCGATTTTTTTTTAGGTTATTTTCAGACAATCCTGGCAAAAATGATGTGGACGCCTAATTTTTCTAAAGCCAATATTAACATTGAGACGTTCTTTCATGAAATTTCTCGCCCCCTGCCCCCTATTCAATGTTGTTTCTCCCATTTGAATTTTAAAAGTTTCATTTACCAACATTGAATTGGGGGTAGGAGGGGGAGAAATTTTCTGGGGATTAATTTTGTAGAAATACATCTATTTTTGTTTGACGCACGCAGTGTCCACAATAATTTTTGCCAGGATTGTAGCAAGAAAGCAATTATCAACATGAAGAATGACGACGACGAATGTTTCAAGTGGGCTGTCACACGCGCCCTAAATCCAACCGACACCCATCCGGAAAGAATTTCAAAGGAACTCAAAAGACAATCCGAAGAGCTAAACTGGGAAGGGATCGATTTCCCAACACCCATAGATGATATTAGGAAATTTGAGAAAAACAGTAATAACATCGGTATTAATGTATTCAGGGCCGACGAAAGCCTCAAGGTCTACCCTTTATGAGTATCAGGAAAAACCGATCCCATAAGACTCTTCCTATGGAAAAACCATTACAGTGTTGTTAAGGACATGTCAAAACTCGTTGGCTCACAAATCAGCAAAAACGAACACAAAAAATACATATGCGACCGATGCCTTAATGCATTCGAGTCAAACGAACTCCTAGAAAAACACTTGGAATTATGCTCGAACAATGACTACCAAAGACACGAATATCCAAAACCCTGGTAGCACCACAAAATTCGAAAACTATGAAAAGACACAGGAATTTCCAATTACCATTTACGCAGACTTTGAGTGCTACATCAGGAAATTGATTGCAGAAGAGCAAAGTCTAGACAAGTCAAGTACCACACAATACCAGAAACACAACCCCAGCGGATTCTGCTACTACATTAAGTGCTTCGACGACTCCATCTACAAACCCAAGCTGGTACACTATACCCAGCAGTACGAGGGGGAAGACATCACCAAAAAATTTGTGGACATGCTTGTAGAGGAAAGAAAGGATATCTACAACCGATTCAAAACGCCGGCTCCCATTAGGATGACCTCTAAAGATACCAAAAATTACAACCTGTCCAGACAATGCTATGCATGTAAAGGGGAATTTACAAAAAGTGACTACAAAGTCAGAGACCACTGCCACTACACAGGAAAGTACAGAGGTGCAGCACACAACTCGTGCAACCTCAAGATGAAGCAACCAAAATTCATACCAGTCCTCTTCCATAACCTTGAAGGGTATGATGCCCACTTATTTATCAAAAACCTCGGGGTGAGCAGTGGAGGCATCAAATGCATCCCAAAGACGGAAGAAAAGTACATATCCTTTACCAAGGAAGTAGAGGTTGACAAGTTTAAAGATAAGGATGGTAAGGAAAAGAAGGTCAAAAGGGAATTAAGATTCCTGGACTCCTTCAAATTTATGGCAAGCTCCCTGGACAAACTCACCAGGGTCTAGGTAAGGACGACTTCGAAAATCTGGACCTAATGACATCTCACTACACCGCGGAGCAACGGGAAATCCTTAAGCAGAAAGCGTATACCCCTACGAATATATGAACGGATTTGACAGACAGGAAGAAACATCCCTCCCACCTAAAAGCAAGTTCTTCAGGAGTCTTACCAACAGAGACATCAGCGACACCGACTACAAGAGAGCACAAAACGCGTGGAACACCTTCGACATGAAAACCATGAGGGATTATCACGACCTTTACCTTAAAACAGACATCCTCCTACTAGCAGACATAATGGAAAACTTCAGAAAGGTATGCAGAGCGAACCATGGACTTGACCCTTTATGGTACTACACAGCGCCAGGACTTGCCTGGGATGCATGCCTAAAACTAACCAAAGTGGAATCAGAACTTATATCCGATCCAGACATGTACCTACTCATAGAACGGGGAATCCGCGGAGGAATCAGCACCATCACCAAGAGACACGCCGTAGCCAACAACAAGTACATGACTAATTACGATCCCACGAAGAAAAGCAGGTACCTCCCCTATATGGACGCAAACAACCTCTATGGATGGGCAATGAGTCAGCCCCTACTCATCAAGGACTTCAAATGGATGAACAGCAACGAGTTGGGAAAATGGGAGGAACACAGTTGCATCCTCGAAGTGGATCTAGAATACCCCAATGATCTCCACGACCTACACAACGAATACCTCCTAGCACCCGAAAGAGTAACAGCTAACAAGATGGAAAAGCTCATCCCTAACCTCAACAATAAGGAAAAATACGTCCTCCACCACACAAACCTAAAGCAATACCTGAGCTTGGGGTTGAAGCTAATCAAAATACACCGGAGTTAAATTCCTCGAAAGGGACTGGATGAAAGAATACATCCAGCTCAACACAGACCTTCGTACCAAAGGAACCACAGACTTCGAAAAAGATTTCTTCAAACTTATGAATAACTCCGTATTCGGAAAAACCATGGAAAACGTAAGGAATAGGGTTGATATCAGAATCGTCAACGACGAAAAGAAATGGAACAAGCTAGCCAAAAAACACAACTTCAAATCGGCAACCATCTTTTCCGAAAACTTGGTGGCAGTCCACATGAGAACATCCGTAAAACTCACAAAACCCATATACCTAGGAATGAGTATCCTGGATATCAGCAAAATCCTCATGTACGACTTTCACTATAACTACATCAAACCAATGTATGGGAATGATGCTAAACTACCATTCACAGACACAGACTCACTATGCTACGAAGCAACCACCGAAGATTTCTTCAAAGACATTTCCAATGATGTCTACGAAAAATTTGATACCAGCAAGGTTATAGGATTGATGAAAATAGAAACAGGCGCAAAGCAGATCGAAGAATTCGTAGGGCTCAGAGCAAAACTGTACGCCTACAAAATGGCGGAAGATGGGGATGAGGAGAAAAAGTGTAAGGGTGTTAAGAAGGCAGTCATAAAAAAGGAAATAACACTCGACAACTACAAAGAATGCCTCTTCAGTGGTAAGAAACAATGGAGAGGAATGAATGTCTTCAGAAGCAGACTGCATGAAATATACACGGAAAGGGTCGTCAAGGTAGCCCTATCGGCAAGCGATGACAAAAGAATAATCAACGAAGACAGAATACACACCACGGCAATAGGACATAAGAACCTAAGCTAATAGGAATCCTAACAAACCAATTTTAATATCCGAAGGAACATTAAAATTTAAATGAATCCAAGTACTCCTTTATTTATCCGTAGGTGGACGCAAAAGCCTCTTCCAGGGTTCCGCCTTCCTTTCCCATACCCCCTCCTGAAGTAGTACCTGAACGGATACCATATCCCCAGACACATATATGCTTGGGAACCTAACCAAAGCATCCAGATAAAAATGCTTACTGGTGGATTTCATGGGATCTATATCCCCTCCCCCATCCTTATACATCGCCGTAGTTTCATTGATCTTTGCATACAAGACAGGTTGCTTCCCACCTCGATAGAAACACCTTATGACGTTTGCCCCGGACTTTCCGGTCTCCTCAGCACATCTTCTCTCCAATACTTCCAGGGCTGATATGAAATCCTTATGGTTTCCAACCGCCAATGGGATGGTAAAGTTCTCCTTCCCAAACTTCTTGTCCTTATTGATCCCATAAGCTAAGCAGTCCTTTAGTAAAAGCAAGAGGGGTCTGCCTTCCTCCGCCACAAGCCCAATACTCTCAGACCCAAATCTATTTCCGACAGGTTCCTCAAAGTCAAACGATTTTCCAGAGAATCCCTCTACCTTGGTTATTGAAATTGACATGGCTGTTTTCTTTACAGAACCGCTTACCTTTATATTGATTCTGTCAAGCCCTTCAGGGGGTGTGGGGTGCGGTGAGCTTGCGGACGATGTGGCAGATGGATCGCAGAGGAGTTGTGGATGGCTGTGCACGGCTGCGCAAGCGGTGGGGGAGGTGACCGGTAGGCAGACGGCCCCTAGTGGTGCATGGGGAATTGGACGAAGTACTCCTATCTTGGTGGACTGCAGATCACAGATCCAAAGAAAGCGAAGGGCATCCCGATCAGCTTCACAAATCACGATTTGAAGGAAGGCCTTTCGAAGATCACCTGTGAGTGCCAATGGGTTGAAACGATTTCTAACAAGGACTGACCAAAGTTGGTTATGTAGCAGAGGACCAGTGAGTAGGCAGTCGTTCAAGGAGGGAGAAGTTTCACTAGGATGGGCTGACGCATCATACACGACACGAATCTTGGCGGATTCAGCATTTTCTCTAATAACCGCTCGGCGGGGAATATAAAATCCCTTTCTGGTAACCTTTTGTGGGGCCCTTTCGTCAATCCCTTCGCTGAGTTGATCTCGAATCTCTGCATCATACTTCGCAGATATGTTTGTTCGCCTTAGCTTTAGTACAAGTGCATTTGTTCTTCGTAAACTTCCTTCGCAGTTGTTGTACAGTAGTTGGTGATTAGGCTTCCAGGGTAAAGAGGTCTCAAATCGCCAATCATCACTCATTGTCAGCTGTTCTTTAAACTCGTCCATGAAATGATCCTTGTGATCAAGAGTATCGGCCAGTCCAAGTATATCCAATGAACAGAGGTTATCGTAGTCAGTTGTTGAATTAACAGCCAAGCAACCAACCGTTGTTTCTTGTTCCGTGCCCAGTGACATCATAGCCCAACTGAATCTTGTAGGTTCTGCCACAGGCTCCCCCATACGACCCACGAGTAGTTTCTCTCCAGTGCGTATCTTTGCATAGTCGTTTGTGCCAAACATGAGATGAATTGGAAGAAGATCCTTGGGATCATCATCATCTATATGTACTTCTTTAAGATGCTTGTATTCTTGAATGAGTGTGCTGTAGTGAGGGTTCTCCAATGACAAAAGTTCCCTGTTCTCAATCTTCATGAGATTTACATTCAAGCTAAAATCGTTGGCTAAGGAACTGACTTGAACGTTATACACTTGCATCATTCTGGTTGTGATTCCTGTTAGCATAGCAATTTGACAAAGGCTAGTCGATTTTACCTTAGCACCACTAAGATCAATAGCTGTTGTCAACGCGTAAGAATGACTGGCACCGCTATCCAGTAAGGCTCAGAATTTATAGCCGTTTATGCATACAACCACTACTGGGTGAATCACAGAACTTGGACCAATGTGACTGGCAGTCATTCCAGGCTCTCGAGGCTTCTAATTTTTGTCACAAATTGTAGTGTGATGTTTTCCACCACATGTTTGGCATCTACTCTTGCTCTTACAATCCACAGCTCTGTGTTTGCCCCCCGCACAGTTGAAGCACAGATGCTTTTCTGCGAAGATTTTCTTCCGGTCTTCACATCGAACAACTTTGTCACAATTAAGGGCTTTTTGGTTTTCATCAGAACAGAAGAGACAACCTCTCGTGTGATACGCATTACCATTGTCTCTATTTGCAAAAAATTATCTACCCCTTTCTCTTGGAAACTTCTTCTGTTGACTATCTTTTACTGGATTGTTTTCCGTCCACTTTCCGAGAGCTTCAACAAATTGTTCAAAGGTCCATTTGTTCCAGTTTTCATTAGTCATCGCTAATTCGCTCTTAATCGCATCCAATTTGTCAACGGTGAATCTAACTGCCGCATCCAGTTTCCCAAGACTGTTCAATGTTTGTAATGACTCAACATTGTATGACAGTGTTTCATAAAAGTTGTGTATTTTCACCTTGTGTTGTTGTGTCTCGTTCTCGTATGGTCGGTAACTCCAGTATACTTCTCACATATGCACCAACTACTTCACTCGAATCTCCATATTTTTTCTCCAAAAGACTCTTCGCTTTTTCATATCCTTCATCTGTAAACGGGAGCCCATCAATTAATTTCCGTACCTTAATTTCCACTAGCTCCTTTAGGTACGAAAACTTCGTAACAGGGTCCGCATTGGATTTGTCAATCTGTGCATGGAATTGTCCCCACAATTTGACCCAGTCTTGAGGTGTTCCCTCAAATTTAGTTATAACCAGCTTTGGCATTCTTACAAAACCAGTTTCGTGTAGGGTTGAGCTTTGTTGAACCTCTTTCAGCCTTTCATGATGTTCCAGGTCACGTTTTCTTTTCTCTTCAACAGATTCTTGCTCTTGATGTAATCGTTGCTCTGTCAATTCTTTCTCAAACTGCAGCTTCTGCTGTTGTTCTTTTAACATCACACTCTCTTAAGCAGCTGCTTCAATATCTTTTTAGTTCGTTGGTGATCAAATGGGTGCATGGATAAATATTTCCACACAAAATCAACAGTTTATAGCACAAAATTCGAAAAATGTTGTTTAAAAATCCCAGATATTAAGTCCCAAATATCAAAACGAAGCCAAGCTAGTGGATTTCAATGATTATTCACAAAATGACAATGGACAAACTCACTCACTTTCACTTTGCCGACGAAACGTGTACGCTTGTTGCCAACTAAAAAAATTTCCTCTTTCTCACAAAAGGTTCGCGCTAATCCTGCCGGGTGGTCGTCACTGTGTTGAAAACGTAGCACTCTCAAGCCACTACGTTTCCTTAAAACTCACAATTCACTTTAGATAACGTTCTTTATTTAATATAAACTATAAACTCACATCACTGTATATAAACGCTGACTAGAACTCGTGCTCACTAGTCACTATATAAAAGTAAGATGAAGTTTTCTACAATACAGCACACATTCGGAAGCTTCTACTTCAAAGGCCTTCAAACAATGGGCTGAATAAATCTGCTTCCACAAGAAAAATCGACAGCCACAATATTTCATGTGGCAGAAAAGAAAAAAACTGTTAATATATGGAGTTATTATTTGAATTTGTGACTGAGGTTTGTTGTAAACAATGTGGCAACTCAAGTCTTGTTCTCAAAGACAATGAAAATGAAAGAAAGGGTTGTGTGTTTCCCATCTGAGAGAGCACGATGTGAAAGTTGTGGGTGAGTATATACATTTCACACTTCTAAGAAGCAAGGATACATTTTTGATGGAAATAAGAGGTTTGTTTATGCCATGCAAAGTGTTGGTAAAGGCCATACAACAGCCAAACGATTTTGTGGCCTTGATGAACATGCTACCTCCTCCCCAGCCTACTGCTTACAGGGCTTGTAACATTGCTCTAGCAAAGGCAGCAAAGGCTGTGGCTATGAAAACAATGAAAGATGCTGCCAATGAGCAAGGAAATGATCAGTTGGAGGAAATAAACCAGTGTGCTGTTTCTTGCAATGAAACATGGCAAAGCCAGAGACATTCGTTGAATGGGTGTGTGACAATCCGGTCAATGGAGAATGGGAAATGTCTTGTCGAAGTGTTGAGTAAAGTGTGTCATGGTGTTGTCAAAGAATAGTACTGGAAATGATATGGGAAAGAAAGCTATAGAGAAACAAAAGCATGTTGGAAAGTGCAAAATGAATCACATGGGTTCATCTGCTTCCATGGAAACCGAAGATGTGAAACGTATATTTCAGAGAAGTGAAAATGACTGCCCTGATGGACCCGACAATTAGTGTCATTTCAAACATGACAAAGCCAATCAGACAAGTAATTATGTTCCTGGACCTGGCTTGCCAGATTACATAAATTGATAAAACCAATCTTTATAAGACTCAGCAGTATTGAGCTCCTGAGCAAGTGTCTGGATGGAGAAACACAAAACCAAAATGAGTAAATAAATGGCATGATTTGGAACAGGATTCTGAAGAATATGTTTGTTGGATTTCATGTTCTGGAGCATGTGGTCTGATGCTGTGGCACACTTTAATATTGGTGCTGAGGCTGCTTTCAACATTTTCAACGAGGTAAACTTGGAACCAAAGGAGTATTTTTTACAAGGGATGAGAAAAATCAATAAAGAGCAGGTTGCGAAAGCAGATTTCATCACGGCGGGCTGTTAATGCCACGATTGCGACCTTTTGCCTGTCCAGCAAAAAAAATCAAGATGGCACCCAGAACTGTCTAGTCTAAAATATCATGCTAATTTATTTGCTTGAAATATACAGTGGATACACTAAGTACATTATAGGAATAAATGAGTTTTTCAGGACTACCTAGGGTCACTCTTTGTTTTTGAAGGTTTGTTTATGAGGCCAACGCTTTTATCCCTAATTATACCGTGGTTTTGCAAAAAAGTAACCGCCATTACACAGCAAATGGTGTAAGATTTTGGACCCATTTCAAAGCTTTACTGCAGCGATCATGAGACTTTTGAGAATTTCAAAACCATAGAAATTTTAAGTATGGCTATGTTATTGATAAGCAAGGACTTTCTGCTTTAAAACATGTCTTTGTGATGAGAACTTTGTGGAGACAAATTGGCAGACTGATGAGTTTTAAAAAATCTGCCGCGAAAGATCAGTTTCCTCTTGGCGAATTGGCTCAAGAACGAAAAAAGTTGAGAGAAGATTGTGTTGCAAAAAATGCTACGATTGTTCAGTTAAGAAATGACCTAAAACAAGTGGATAAAGATATAGAGAGAACAACAAAAAGGGTATGTAGTAAACAAATGTAGTGTATTTATAATTAAATGTCAAGGCGTCGATATATGACATTTGCACAAACCCAAGAAGCACATGAATTTTTATTTAGTATTTATTACTATTCATTAAGTATTTTACTCTTACATTTACTGGACTATGTTAGCCAAGATAGACGATAGTCCTTTGGGAATAATGGGTTTAAATGCACCCCAAGCAGAATTATTAATATCCCCCATGGCATGTCTTGTTATTTGTTAGTTGTTACCATTATTAAAACAGAAATATGCCCTACTATATTTAATGCCATATTATCATATCTAATGCGATCAAAGGGAGACTCTTAGGCTTCATCTGGTTTGTAATCAAAGGCGATATAACTTTATACCTGATAGGTCACACCCACCCTGCCTGAAAGTTGTAATAAGATTGTCTCACTATTTAGTGAAGATATCAGGCCCGGTCTATTCAGTGCATCTTTGCAGACACAGGACAAATAAATAAGTTACTACTTTGCATTCCTATATATGGTACTAAATGATACTAACTGTTACAGCTTAAGCGTCGTAAAGAAAAGCTTACATCATTACTTGAGAATGATGACGAAACTGGAACAAGGTTACCATCCAAGAGAAAGATGACATTCCGACAAATGACTCCCTCAGAGGCAAATGTAGAGAATTCAGATACCTTTCAAGCCTCCTTATCTGAGACATCAAGTCGAAGAAGACAGAAGGAAACTTTGAATGCATGCAAAGAAATACATGGTGATCAGAAAGGTAAAAAGTCATCAGCCCTTGCTGGAATGTGGGTAAAATTGGACAACAAATCTTCAACTGATACTCTTAAAGATTTTCTTTCAAATTCTGAAACAGTGAATAAAAAGATTATGCCTTCGATAGTAAAATCGGAGACAGAACTGTATCAAAGTGGTAATGATAATATTTGCCGTAGCCTCAAAATTCTTTATGAGGGAGGTCTTTTGATGAAAGAAAAGTACAAGTCTGTATGTAGAAATATTCTAGCCACTGTACCAAATTCTAGCAATTGCATTTAATCCCAAGCTGCTATATTATGATAAGCTCATAGCCTTTATAAAGTCAGCAAATAATGTGGACAATATCAGGGATTTTTCAGCTGTATTTTGTCAAGAATATGACAAACTTGAGGAACAAGTTCCAGGTTCCTACAGAGAGTTATATATTGTTGTTATATATTATATATTTTAGCTGAGTTATATATTGTTGTTGATCAGACGTTGCCCACACCATTTTTACATCATTTTGGAAGTACCCCTTATCATTTCAGAATTGCCCTTGGTGCACCTTTCGGAAAAGATGACGAAGCCACAGCATGGCTTATATCATTTTCAAATGTTGGCAAGCATGTGCAAAGCCAAAATGACAATTTTCTTTTGTGTGGAGCAAATTGTTCTGAGACACATATGAGCATGCAGAGATATGCTAGGAAACTTGTTTCTGATATTGCCTACATTGAAAAGCAGACTTACAAAATAAAAGCCTTTGATGTAAAATTCACTGTAGACCTTCTTCCAAGTGATATGAAGTGGCTATCTTTCATGGGAGGAGAGTTAAATAATGCAGCATATTATTTCTCTCCATTTGGGGATGTCAATAATGACAATAAAATGGCCAGTAACGGCTCTTTAGGAGAGGATGCCAGTTGTACCTGGCACCCATGGGTTTACAATGATAGAATTAAGGTAGCAGAGAAAGTTACACTTAAGAAAGGGAAGTTAGAAAGTAAGAAAGTTTCCGAAGCAACCAAAAGAAACCAGGTTTTGAATTACATTAGGGAACAGGGTTCTAGACAAGAAAGTGAGCCCATAATTGGTAAGCTTATTGATCATGGAATGGCAGAACCATTGCATAATGCAAATAATGCCTGGGGTTATATGCATTTGCTTATTTTGGAAATTGCATTGAGTAAGTCAAAAATTGCTGCAAATTTCATAGATATTGACAGTCTGCCGAATGACGCACCATTTTTTTTGTATTTCGTAGCATTAAAAGAGCAACTAAAGGCTACTAGATTATTTAAGGTCAAAAAATGGTTCAGTGAAGGTCGCAAAAGGTCATTTGCCTACAGATTTACTGGCAAAGAAACACAAATTTTGCCACAAATTTATGTTTCTTATAGCTTGTCTCAGAAATGATTCTGATCAGAAATGATCCTGAAACAAAACTTCGGCTTGCAGCAATTGCATACTGTTGTTTGCAATTGAGAGATGCCATCTCGTATTTCTCTCGTGTAAACATAGATCAGGCAGGAATTGACGGGTGTAAGAAAGCATGCCAGTATTTTTATAATGCTAATATGCTGCTTTTTAATAACATCACACCCACTCTTTGGACTATTGGTTATGCCATTCCTAGACATACTCAGATACTATTTGACAAGTACGGTTTAGCTTTGAGCCTCAATAGCATGCAAGGGAGGGAAGCGAAACATGTTAGGCTGGCCCAATATGCCAGGCATTCCACTAAATCTATGCATTGGTTTATGGTTCTCAGGCATGACTTCATGGCAAATGTTTGGGTCAGAAGAAATGATCCGTTGCATACTAAGTATACCAAATATAAATCGGAATACATACCAAAAGAAGTTAGTATGGAAAATATTTGCTATTGCGGTTTCCCCTTAGAAGCAGGATTAGATAATTGTAGCATTTGTTCTTCAGATAGTTATGAAGCTGTTAAGAAATCAGCTGCAGCTGGAAGCTTAACTCCAGAATTGACAAAGTTAGTCAAACTCAGGAAGGTTTAAAATAGCTAGTTTAAAGTTGTTGATTAGTTGTAATATTCAAAGCATGAAAACAAACGGAACTGATTTTGTCAGAAGCGATTTCTGGTGCTGTTCCAAGTTCTAAATGTTATTTATGTCTTTGCCTTCCTGCTTTTCACGAGGTGTTGCGTTTAACGAGCTCAGTTTACTGGCAAAACAAAACACCCGACTTGGGATAATTTGGCTGTGAAATTGATTCACAGCCGCTTTATTTAAAATCTCGTCATTTAATTAGAAATATCATAAAATCATTAAAATTGATAATTTCAGTTAATAACTTGAGTCTGTTAATGTTCATTGCCAGTAAAGGTGGCAGGACTACACGCCAATTAGGCAAAAAAAGGTATAATAATGATATGTACAAGAAAAGACAACAAACTAAAATACAAAGCGGCAGGCCAGCGGGAGGAGGTGGGAAGAAAATTCGTATGTCTTCACTCGATCACGAGAAAGGTTGAATTGAGAAGTGAATAACTTTGCTTTGCTTTTAGTAGCTAAAATTTGGCCTTGACTTAATGTTTCTTACGTAGGTAAAAGCACCAGAATTTCCTTCTCCGCCAAGTCCCACCTTAATCTGCCACAATCCAATCTAACTATTTCCTACTTTTATCTTATCACTATAATTCAGGCTTGACATAAAAAACCATATTTCCGTAGGAAATATTTTTATTTATGTCTTTGCCTTCCTGCTTTTCATGAGGTGTTGCGTTTAACGAGCTCAGTTTACTGGCAAAACAAAACTCCCGACTTGGGATAATTTGGCTGTGAAATTGATTCACAGCCGCTTTATTTAAAATCTCGTCATTTAATTAGAAATATCATAAAATCATTAAAATTGATAATTTCAGTTAATAACTTGAGTCTGTTAATGTTCATTGCCAGAAAGGTGGCAGGACTACACGCCAAAGACTATGCTATTGAAGTCAGTCGGACGTAAATCGCGTACGAGTCTCCCCACCCAAGGAAAACGCAACACCACTAGCAAAGAGCATGTAATTATTATAATGTTTTATAGCGAGCCAAAATACACCGCAGTAACCCCTGTTAACTGTAGTGTAGGCCGATCGAAAGCAGTCACCTCTGCGAAACCATTATGAGTAATAGCAGAATGTTGTAAATAGAGCCCTTCAATACTAAACATCTAACAGTCGCCCCTGCTGACTGTTGTTAACACAACCACTAAACATTTAACAGTCGCCCCTGCTAACTGTTGTTCACACACAGAAAGGAATAAAATAGTCAGAAATAACAGTTTAATTTAAGTGAATAATTACTAATGAACATTAATATATCTGGTGATCAAGAAGAGATGTCCGCCCCTGCTAGACAGGCCCTCTGGACCACCAAATATGCTATGCAACGGACCAAGTGACAACACCCCGCGACATTGTCGCCCGGTTTGGAAGGATTGTGTTACTCAGATAATGAAGCAGTCGTTGAAAGAGATGAAACTCGAATATACTTTTGAAATGCATTCGTTTTCCACCGACCTAGAAGACGAATCTGTGCATCGGACAAACCATTCTCAGCAGCGAAAGATGCTGCACCGATTCGAAACGAATGTGATTTGTAATGCGACAGACTTAGGTCACAGTATTTGAGGCAAGCAACAAGGTTAGCGGTAAAAACTTTTCTCGGCACCGCGACGCCCTCCACTGTCATAAATACTGGACCCGGACTACAGCCACGATGATTTAAATATGTTGATAATAATTGTACAGGGCAAGCGCTTGTTTGCCGGTGATGACCATAGTAAATGGTCGCTGATTGTAGTTATGCTTGTAATCAGCAAATATTAATTTGTAACCAATCACTTCACCATCTCTTGAGAGTTTGGTGAGCTGGTTTAACTGTATAGGGCAATTGCCCGGCTGTGATGTTGCGGTGATCTCACCCATGCTCAAAAATGCGAAGAATGCTAGAGCACACATCGCACGAAATTGGCACTGGTCGTAGTACGTAGCGACACAGTGTGGCACAGCCATTACTAATCGATTTAAAATCGTTAGCGTAATAGGCAACCTAGCGTCCAAACGAAAACCCTGTTTGCCATAGCCTTTCAACATTTGCACAATGTAAAATATTTTAGTGGGATTCATCAATCCCATTAATTTGTGGGAATAGCCGAGAGCCGAGACGTAAGTGTTGACAGTAGAGGGGGCGTAGCGCCGGTCAAACATGTAGGCGATAAAAAGTGCTAATGTAGGAGGCGAAATTGGTAATTTATATGAAAATGTTTGAAACACATGAGAATGAAATTGGTCAAAAAGTTTCCAAGCGCGTCGGTAAGTCGGAATTGAGGATGGCTGGAGGCTCGATTGTGTCAAGTGGGAAACGATATTTCCCAATTCGATGGCAACAGATGCCGCGGAATGTCCGTTGCACAGGAATTCATCGAGGCTGGTGCTTCGCGTTTGAAGGTTTGAACCTGAAATCGAGACAAAAGATCAGCCAGGCGATTGTACGTCCCAGGAATGTGTTTGGCTTTAAATAAAATATTGTGGTTTAAACAAACAAGAATAAGCTTGCGAACAAAAAACATCAATGCCTTGTCCTTGCATGATTGCTTATTAATGACATGAACGAGTGCTTCATTATCAGTAAAAAATAAAATGCTATGATTCGCCATCTTATGACCCCATAAATACAGACTCAGAACAATGGGGTAGAATTCCAAAATGGCAATGTTACGGTGGCGCCAGTGATCGGGCCAGAAACCGTGGCAGAATTCCGTGCCAAAAATTGCACCAAAACCGATGCCACCCGCGGCGTCCGTGAACAAATTAAGTTTAGAGGAATTTTGCCATCTGTCATCAAGAAAGAATGATCGGCCATTAAATGTTGACAGGAAAGATAACCAAACGTTTAAATCCTCTTTAGCCTCGCCATTAAGTTTTATTAGGTGATGAGAGAAACGGACGCCGTGGGTGAGATCGATCAGTCGACTCAAAAATGCCCTTCCTGGGGTGACGACGCTGCACGCAAAATTTAACAGGCCAACTAGGGACTGAATTTCGTGCAAAGTTTTTTCGCTGATAAACTCCACGCATTTTTGCAGCTTATCGCGAGGTAAACGCACTTCAAGATTAATGGTATAAACGCTCAATTCCGGCGAAAGATAGGGTTGTCGAAGGCCCAAAGGTTTTCTCTTGTGCCAGCGGCAGACCAATAAATGCACAAAATGCTAGAAAGCATCAAGTAAATGTAAAATATAGTCGATATCGAGTTTGTGTTGAGCAATCCATTGAAGCGCAGTACTAAAAACTTCAAAGGTTTTGCAAGAACTGGCTGCACGCATAGGCAAGCAGCGATCGAAATAAAACCGTCCGCGCCATTTCATGCCCAACAGATAATGGTCGGAGGGTCGAATTGGTATAATGCGAAAAGCGTTCTTCACGTCGGTTTTTGCAAGAAAACATCCAGGTCCCGCGAGTTTAATTAAACGAATAGCATCTGCAACTGTGGCATAGTGCACGCTAGTGTTTTCGGTAGCTATGCCATCGTTGACAGAAGAACCGCGCGGGAATGACAAATGGTGAATCAAACGAAATTCGCCTATTGTCTTTTTTGGGACTAGACCTAACGGAGAAACCCTAAATGCATGGGTGAAATGGCGCGGCAGTAAAAGGCCCTGCAAGCCTGAGAGCTGACAGTTCTTTAGCAAGTTTTCTATCAACCACGGTTGGATTAGCTAAAGCCGAAGGCAGATTTTTGCCTTCTTGGGTATTAACAACTGTGGCGAAGCCAGCGGTCATGCAGGTCATGCAGTGCATGACTAAAAAATTTCCCCAAAAATGTTTAAAAATCAGTTCAGTATAATTGTTTACAATGGAATTATACTTTATCTTTGCACTTCTACGCCTAAGTGTTTTATTTATTATTTTGTTTACCCAAATCAATGGTCTTTAGGCGATATTCTTGCTAAATATTCTCGTATGTTGATTTTGGCTTTGTTACCTTGGCAACTGAGCGGTCCTGCATATTTTCACATGCATGACCGGTTGCGTAAGCGCGTGGAAAAAGATTGCGTGTGATTGCTGCGTGGTTTGCTCGCTGTGGGTTTTGGTCATGCACTTTCAGAATTTCATGACTAGCTGTATTATTTTATATTAGGTTTGTTGGTTTCTGATTGGCTTACGACGTTCGCGCACGCGCAAGGCGGCTGTTTTTGACGCCTTGGTCATGCAATTTTCGATTTGCATGACTAAACGGGCAACACAACCTGATCACAGCCTCTTAGCTCGAAGCTTTCAGCCTGAATGAACACGTCTTCAGGTCATTCAAGCATGTCGACTTCTTCTTTACTCGAAGCTTACGATATTGTTTGGGAATTGGTGAAGAAACCATTTTCTGCTGAGCAGAATATTATTGTTTATAAGCAGAGACAAACGCCAGACCTTTCGACATGCCCGATCGGGAAGGTTTTCAAATGCCGTGGTATTCAAAGAAAGAATGGCTTAGCCAGTCAGGCTGAGGCTAAATAAGCTATTGCCTATTGATATTTAGTTATTGTTACATGTATTTTGTCTTGAATATTTAAGCCTTCAACCCGAGCATAGGCGTATAAAGCATCGAACGCTATATACTATATGAAATACAATGTCAATGTCGAGGTCAATGTAGTAAACAATGTAGTTCTATAAATAGCGCTGCAAAGCTTATACATTTCAACACGCAACACAAACATTTTAGCGATTGTGATTTAGCAACATATTTGATATATACTTGTTTGTGGAACAAACAAAGAAATTTCAATATATATTGTTAAATTGTATTTAACATTTGGTACATACTCCCCGTGCGTTCGAAAATATCCAATATTGGCAATAGCCAATAATCGATATGAATGCAGAATTCGGCTATAAAACTGACAGTAAAACTTCTACTCAAACATCTGATAATGCTTAATTCATTTCTGTATGTAATATTGTAATAATTGGGCGATTGATTTTAAATTAAGGAAGTTGATCAAGGTTCATGCGTTATGTTTTCCAAGTCCTGCATATTATACCTGTATTCTAGATTATACTGACTGTATTAGCAGCTATTTGTCATTATGTTCCGTTAGTATATGTGGATAAAATTGTATCTAGTTCTGGAAATGTGAAAACTCTTCAGACTTCACGTTGGAATACTACAAGGGGATAGCAATTAGGTAGTCTATACAGACTATGATAATACAGAACATGCATGTAATATTTTCTGATCGAAAAGAAATGCACAATTGCCGGTATGACTATAATTAGCGGAACTGCAGACACAGATTTCCTATTTTTGTGTCGATCTTCATTATTGTTGTCTGAAATATGCCAAAATATCCACATATTTTCCCCTTATTAGATCAAGCTATTTTCTGAAATTTGATGCTCAGATTGCTGCAAATGGCGTTTCTGGGGTATATATTTCAAAAATGTTCCGGGGGGGCATGCCCCCGGACCTCCCTAGGATGTCTCACGCCTTCGGCGCTCGTTTGTATGACCACTCAACGACGCTGGCTTCGCCACTGATTAACAACACCAGAAGAATGAAACGCAAAACCATGAGTAAAACCAGAAACGAGCGTAGAAATTATGTCTGCAAAATAGCCGTTTAAATATGGCTCAAGCCGATTTAGGTTGATTGGCGTTGGGAGCAGCACCTGACTTGGCAGAATTACGGGTTGGTCTGGGAAAATCTCGCCTAAGTTGGCCACGAAAATTACATTTAAGGCCAGGGGCCGGTTGTATAAAACTCTTAATCACTTTTTCAATCACTATTTTGTAGTTAAATAGTGATTAACTCTCAAATACGCGCTTCCTATTGGATGACGTTTCCACTTACTATAGTTAACTTTAATCACTTTTTTATACAACCGGCCCCAGGGTGTAGGCCGTCACACTTAAAACAGAAATGTTTAAATTCACACCCAGAACAAGCCTCTCCTTTGTGAAACTTGAAGCAGTAGCCTCGAGGAATTGCATTTTGCGGCCCCTTACCAGAAAGGGTAAACGGGGCACGTTGCATTGTACTGGGTGATTTTTGCGAATTATGCTGCGATCGGAGCCACAATTCCCAGTGAACATTGGCCCAAGACAACAAACTACGCTGGATTTGACGCAAAAAGCGAAAGTTTTCATCATAGAACCGCCAATTTTGACCCCGATCTGCCAAGTCCTGTACTATATCCCCGTATTTCATGAGTGCGGGGGACTCATGAGGATACTTTTGAGCATAAACCCCTACAAAAATACGAAACGCACTCATCCAAACAGAAATATTTGTTATTTTCTTGGCTTTACTTATCGGCTCTACTGAAAGAGATGGTGGTAAACCGGCGTCAAAAGAGCTAAAGCTCAATTGGAATTTGTTATCTGACATTGGATTGCTCAACAAAGACCCGAAATCAATGTACTCATCGTTCCAAATTTTATTTTTAAGTTTAATGGAAATCCGACAGTCTATAGGTAAACTAATAGAGTGATATTCCTGCGTTGGTTGAACATGGCTAGAATTAGGCGCCAAAAACGTCTCACCTGAAATTGTGGCGTGGGCCGAACCAAGAGCATTGGAAACAGCAAGTTGCGCCACAGCCGTCGGAGTCGCAACATGCTCTGAGGTGCGGACAATAGGCGATTCCGTAACTGAGGCAGCAGGTCCAGAAGGAGAACTCGATGGGACTGCGTGGACACCAGGCACTGGAGTTGCTACAGTTTGCAGGCGTCGAGTCACTTCTGCGGTTACCAAGCTGACGATCTCTTGGAGCTGTTGGGGCGTGATAGCCGAGGATGGAGCAAGAGGAGCAGCTGTTGCTGGTCGATGATAACTGGACGAGGGAACCGTTGTGGTTGTTCCTGAGGCACGGGGCGCTCGAGCGCGATGGGAACGGCATGCTGGTGGTACGGCTACCGATACTGGTCACTGAGCACGTTCATTTCGAGTGGCAGGCATGGTAAAATTCCTGAAAAACACACTCAGAAACGTAGTGGGAGAATACTAAAAGCTTATGAAGTATAAAATCTAACAAGATAAAATAAAACTACAATAAAGGGCTGGGTCGAGCATGGCACACAACAAAGTGGCCGCACCACTCGCCCAATAAAAACGCCACTAAGAAATAATGAGGACGTAGCCTCAGATTAACACGTGTGAGGACGTAGCCATGACAAATAAACGAGAATAAAATCTCACAAGGTTTATAAAGTATGGAGTACTTCTCCAAATAAAACATATTCTGTGTGGACGTAGCCAACACCAGAATCAAAGTGTGAGGGCGTAGCCTCGTGCAAGAAGA
>CACRXK020003645.1:0-35196 GCA_902702795.2 Paramuricea clavata | reverse complement strand
CCCCCCCCCCCCCCCGGTTGCTACGGCCCTGTCATGTATATATACTAGGTGATAGCTAGGTAAATAATATGGTATCTCATTTGATAGGACTAAACGTACAAGGGTTTTTGTAGCAAGAAATTTGAAGTGTAAATTTTGAGTTTCTAAAATATCTGTCTATCATTGCAGGTTTCTCAACTTGTTATTCTCCATGAGGAGACAGAAGGTGGTCTGGCAATGCCAGATTTATCAGCACCCGTCCAGGCTGTCAGTGCCGCCGTACAAAACCTTGTTCTGGTAAGTAAACACAACAACATTTGAAAAACACCAAGCGATATTGCAATCATGGCTTTAAACCAGTTGCTTTCAATCTGCTCTCAATACAATTATTACAATTATACAATTTGGTCATTTTCGCATTTTTAAGATCCAAAAAAGTTAGATCCAATGATTTCCGGGTTTGCAGTGCTCACAGTTTGCTGCTCAATGAGTTCATTTCCATCATTAGAGAGGTTAAGATTGACGTTTAAGGCAGACCGCAAACGGCAAACTTCAAGTTGTGTCTAAAAACTTGTCAAAACCTTCGGAAATTCATAGAATTTACCTTCAAATGCGATTTCAAGTTTGCCATTTGTGTTTGGTGGTCTACTGTAAACATCAATCTTAACCCGTGGCTCTCTAATAACCCATTAAGCTGCTGCCCTACGTTTGATACCCTCTAACATCAGACAACTTTACTCATGAAGTGGAGAGTGCTGCCACTTAATGGGTTTAATTACCAAATTGAATTTCTCCAGGTTGGCAAACAAACAATGGAGGACAGTAAAGATCAGATTTTGAAACAAGAAATGCCTCTAGCATTCTCAAGAGTGGAAGAGTCATCAAGGTTGTTGGTCGGTGCAACACAGATATTTAAGAATGATCCTACTTCACCCGAAGGAAGAAAGAAGTTACTGGATGGAGCCAGAGGTATTCAGAATGAAAGTGTTGACAGAGTTTTCATAGAATTAGTCACATAGCACATTGTATATTGCATAATATTATATACTGTATCATCATTATCATTCTGACATCTATCTTCTGACAGGTGGTCAGACTCTTTGTAACTTGTATGAGTAAAAATATATACATGAACTTGCAGTTACTGTAGAGCTCAACAACTGGCCTCTGTACAGTAGCTCAGTTGGTTGAAATCTCACGCTGCCAGACTGCCTATCCAGAGAGCACCCAGAGTGCATCCAGAGAAAACTCACGACTTTCGGCAGAGTGTTGACTGACTCTTTTCACATGAGTCCGTAGCCAGAATTGAACCCACAATCTCAGAGTTGAAAGGCACTTGCCCTGACGACTGCACCGCCGAAGCCCCTTTGAGTATCAGTTGGTATTTATTAATTTGGGGGATGTAAGAGAGAATTAAATATTTATATGCTGGTCTACTAGTTGAGTAACACATTTTATGTTTATTCTATTACAAAGGGATCTTATCTGGGACATCGGCAATGCTGTTGACATTTGATGAAGGCGAAGTCCGTAAAATTGTTGCTGTGTGCCGTGGTGTCATAAAATACCTTCAAGTGGCTGAAGTTGTAGAAAGAATGGAAGACCTCATTACTTTCGTGAAAAACCTCACACCAGGAGTGACGAACATGGCGAAACAGGTGGAAGCACGGGCCAAAGAGTTGACCCACGTTGCCCATGCAGACATCTTAGACCAACGTGTGGCTAGTGTGAAGAAAATGATTCCATTGTTGATTTCATCCATCAAGACTTTTGTCACCACAGGAACAGGTAATCATTGTAAGAGGTTTTGATTTAATCACTCATGATCAATGTGCTCAAACTAGGTTCAAAGCATGCTGCTTAGTGCTGTTTGCCGGAGTTCTGCCATTTTTTGGTCACCCGGAGTAATTGCAGTGCTTTCTTCCTGCTCTGGCTGAAAAGTCAAAATGACAAGAGATGTGACAATTTCGAAGAATTTAGGGTTGGTTACAAATGGTGGCAACATTGAATTTGCTAAAAGTAATGTATAATTTGAAGTCATATCTGTCATGTCAAACCATTTGTCCACTTTTGGCTACATTGCAGTATTAAGTCAGGTATGTGATCTGTCTTATCACAAAAAAAGTTTTAATACAATTGCAAGCTGTTTTGATCCGAATTTTTAATCTGAAAGTTTTATATCCACCATTATCCATTCCAGACTTTATCCCCTTAGAGTTAGTTGTGAACCAACACAGCCATATATTTGAGCTGTAAAGCAGCTGGAGCAGGAGCCAAGCTGAAAAATGGGAGTTTGCGCAGCTCTCTGAGCTGGCTCAAAGACGCCAGGAGAAGATATTTGAAATGTAAAACCAATTTTGAAGCTTGCTGGAATAAAGCAGATCAATTTTAATCATTTGCATATGTGATCAATGCTGACTAATAAATGTTTGGAGCAGGCTTAAAAAGGTTCAAAGGCTTCTCATGACAATGTTAACCACCACTTGTGCAAAGAAACGAACCAAAAACTGTCTGTTAATATATCAATACTATGTTTCTCCTGATTCAAATGAAATCTTGTCTTTAGGTTCCCAAGGTCGTGCAGAAGCGCAAGGCAATCGCAACTACATCATTGAGAAAATGTTTGCAGACATTGAAGAGATTATCCGAGTCTTACAACTGACCACTTATGATGAGGACGAAGGAGACGACCCAATCAATGATATGAGAAAAGCTGCTTCAATCATTAATAATAAGATGGATCTTGCCCACTCCTGGTTGAATGACCCCAATGCTGATGCTGGAGGTCTAGGTAAGACTAAAGTGCCTTTATTTACTGGAATGTTCTACCAACTTTTTATAATGTTTTCTCTTGAGATCCAGTAAGCTGTTCTCCATTATTTTTAATTAATTGTTTTTCCTGGGGTCTGGTAAGGCATGTCAACCCTTTTTTCCTCCAGTGTTGCTCATCTTCTTAATCATTAATCACTACCACCACTAATCCACCATTGATCATCATCAGATGGTGTTATTACACCATTGTCATCATCATCACCATCATCACCACCACCATCATCATCATTACCATCATCTTTATCATCATAATCAACATCATCTTTATTACTGTATCACCACATCTTGACCACCATCATCATCACCATCATCATCATCATTACCACCATCAGATGGTGTTATCATCGCCATCATTATCATCATCATGATTATCATCATTTTGTCCATCTTCTTTCACAATTGGGGTGAGACTTGATCTTCCTCCATCTTGCTTGTCACATTTCTCTACCATCTTCAACATTCTGACTTCGTTTTGAGACATGTCCAAACCATCAATGTCATTTCCCCCATATCTCTTCCAAACCACATCTTTTAGCCACTGGCCACTCCAGCCTGCAATGTCACTCCAGCCATATACCCAAGTATCCGTTAATCTCAGTCACATATGTTTCCCCACTGGAGTTACCAAAGGAGACCTGCACTATTCTATATTTATCTCAAATGCATAAATATAGAACGCGCGTACTGTAAAACTAGCTCAAAACTAGTTGTTCATATTCCCCAGGTGAATCCGCTGTGCGAAACATCATCAACCAGGGTCGCCAGGCAGCTGCCGCGGCTTCAGATCCGGAAAAAACTCGCATTGAGAAAGTCTGTAACGAACTTGATAAATTGCTGGATGATTTAGCAGCACTGAGGAGACAAGGAAAGGTATGAAAAAAGAAGCCATTTGATACATACAAGTATAATATACAGTGTATTTTAGATGAAGTTTTAATTTATCTCGACTGAAATCTTATATCAAAAAAGTTTTTTTAGTACTATTGATAAAAACTGAACCAAGTCTTTAACCAGCCCTTGTGGTGTCGTGATCACCACGCTTGCCTTGCTGGGAGACCCGGGTTCAATCCTTGGTCGGACCTCTGCTCAAGGTCTTAAAATATTTGAGAAGAAAGTGCTACCTTTACATTGACATCAGTAAATGGCTAAGCCTAGTTTCCATATGGTCGTAAAAATAGAGTCACGATCTTTCTCATGCAACAGCCAGTTTATAATAGTTTATATCTGTAAACCACATATAAATCATAAGTATTCTCTAGTTATAATCACTCCGCGTATTTTCAGTTCTAAAATGTTGTATTTCGGCTGATGAGAAAGATCGCGACTCAATCTTTACGACCTTGACGACCATATGGAAACCAGGCTTTAGATTTTCGCGTCTTCTCGGATAAGGACGTTAAATCGTAGGATAACCACGGATCCCCTATCAATTCGGCAATATCCTGTTGGGCAATCCGCTCACCAATGAGTGCGAATTCAATAAACATGTTATTAAAGCAAAGGTCTTTATATATTTCTCAGGGAACAAGTCCTGAAGCTCAGAGATTGGTCCAACAAATCAAAGAGAAACTCGGTGTCCTTCAGAACGACATTGAAGATGCCATTCAACATCAGGCCATTACAGGGGGAAAGAAACCCAACATAACGTTCGCTGGCAAGCGCGATCAGGTTCAGGAATGGTTGCATAATCCCGCTGGAGACCCATCTGGTTTGGGTAAGATTTCATTACGTTTAGTAAAACATAATATAACCATTGTAGAGCATTGGGCTAGTATTCCAAAGGTCGTAGGTTCGATTCCCACCGTGGTCAGGCATATTTTTCAAGCTTGCCCGGTGTGGATATACACTCAGAGTAACATCACAAGCATCTTATTCACCTGAGTACATTGCACCAACACAGAAAATATCATAATATAACCATACGAAACAGAACGAGCTTTATTTATCATATTGGATAGCAATATTAGTTCTACACACGTAAAAACACACAAGTTATAACAAACCTGCAGCAGACTTGTAGCAATTCTGTTCCAACAACTTGTCAACAGGATGTGTTCACATTGCTTGTTCCCAGCTTGTTGGCAATTTGTCTGCGACTTGTTGACAACTTGCTACAAGGTTGTTGAGCTTACTGTAACAGACTTGTTACAAGTTGTTCCAACAACTTGTTATCGTCCTGCAATTCAACAATTTGTCGACAAGTTGTATGTGACAACCTTGTAGCAACTTGATGAAATAACAGCATTGTTACAACTTGTTGACAAGCTTGCTACAAGCCTGTTGCGAACACATCTTGTTGACAAGTTGTGAGATTTTTGCGTGTGTAGAGGAAGGGGATTTAGCTAAACCAAACGCTGTATTTTATCGCTGTAAACTATCATCTTTCATTTATTCAAGGCTGTTTCCTTTCTATTTTCTCGTTAGCGCAAGAAGCTATCGCTCAATGTGTTCAAGATGCAAGAAATTTCGCGAAGAATTTATCTGGACCGGAACGAAAAGAGATTATGGATCTGGCAGACGACGTCGAGCATCTTTCTAAAAAACTTGCAGACCTCAAGAGGCAAGGCAAGGTATGTGTCGCGTCCAATCCTTAAGGTAAAATAATGAGTGATAAGCGTGCAAGTGATGAACCAGGCGGGAATCGTAATCGCAATATAAAATTAATACCCAGCATAACGTACGCAAAAGAGCCATATAGACAAGTATATACTGTAGACATAAAATTTATTTGAGAAATACTAACGTTTCGTCTTTAACTTAAGACATCTTCAGAGTAAATGAATATAGTATGACAATGAGTTACAAATATAATAGTAATTTATTCATATTTGTAACTCATTGTCATACTATATTCATTTACTCTGAAGATGTTTTAAGTTAAAGACGAAACGTTAGTAATTCTCAAATAAATTTTATGTTGTTATGCTGGGCATTAATTTTTGTATTGCGATAAGCTTGCCATTAATTTTTACGACTACAGCAATTTATGTTCTTTCTGTACATGTTCTATCGTTCAGAAACTTTTATACATACAGTACTATACATACTATAGTATGTACGTTAAAAACTCGTTAATAATTCACGAGGAAAAGCCAAAGGAAGAAAATCACTGCCATGTCGGTGGTTTTGTATGCGAGTATAAAGTCATATTATTGATTTACATTTATTTTCAACAAACAATGCCTTTCAGAATTCAGATGATCTGCTTTTCAAAGGGCCGTGCTCACTGTCTACATAAATATTACAATTATAACAAATTACGTAAATACTAGAAATTTTACAAAGTTAAGAAGTGGAGATTATTGGACCATTTGCATTATATAGACTAAATTTTGATCTCAACAATTCTAGATATAATTTAATCACAGCTTGAAAGAGCATCACAAAATTAGTAATATTCCAAGTTTCGTTGCGAAATGTTGTAAAATGCGGATAATATAGCCTTGCGAAGTTTGCCGTTTTTCAGTCATTTTCTATTACAAACGGGAAATTGACAGCCCCAAAGTGTATTGGGCTGTCAATTTCCCCCGCGTAATGCAAAATGACTGAAAAAAGGCAAACTTCGCAAGGCTATATTATCCGTATTTTACAACATTTCGCAACGAAACTTTGGAATATTACTAATTTTGTGATGCTCTTTCAAGCTGTGATGAAATTTTTATCTAGACTTGTTGAGATCAAAATTTAGTCTGTAATGCAAATGGCCCATTGTCTAGATGTTTTTTGAAAGAATTAAGAGAAAGAGTTAACGTTACTTTGAATATGATCATCTGGACTATTCCAGCTCACAGCTCCTCTGTAAGTAGCCTGCGAACAGGCTCTTTGAATTTAATCAAATTTCAAAGAGAGTTCAAAGAGAGCCTGTTCGCAGGCTACTCTGTAAGACAATCTTCTCATTTTGGGCTTATCTAACGAAAGATTTATATTCCCACTACCCAAGATTGGCGATATATCTTGGAAATTGAAGTGTCCCTTTTTTGTCGTAGGGTAATTCTCCAGAGGCTCAGGAGATCGCGCGTCAACTTGAAGCGAAATTAGGAGACCTGGAACGAGCGTTACAACGAGCAGTAGCAGGACGTGTTGGGGATGACTTCATGGACGTTCAGGGACCTTTGAAGCAACTTGAAAGAGCTGCCAAAGCACCGCTAGGTATTATTGTCGATTTCAAGTCATTTTCAACGCGCGGTTCCCAAGTTCGTTGCAAACTTGCCAATTACGTTTTCAAGTTCAAAAATTGCGCGTGAACTTTGCAACAAAGTTTGCAAGTACATTTCAATGTTTAAACTATTGTAAACAAATGTTCATTGAAATTAACAATCCAATGGAAAGTTCTTGTATTTCATTGAATTAGTTATTATAATTGAGTATGAACACTTGTTTACAAACTTCCGAACTTTGTTGCGAAGTTCGCGCCCAATTTCCGAACTTGGAAACGTAATTGGCAAGTTCGCAACGAACTTGGGAACCGCGCGTTGAAAAGTGATTTGAAATCGACAATAAACACGCCTTAATAAAATAAACATAGAGTGCTGAAGATAGAGTGCTGATAAAGATAGAGTGCTGAATGTGACTCATAACCCCAGTCGTCTGTTTAATAAGGAATATTGTTACAAAGCCTGCACGCCATTGCTGCCTTTTGTGTCTCCCGCGAACCCGCCTGCGCATTGTAATAATAGAGAGTTTAAGATATTATACTCGCCTTCGGCTCGAGTTTGTATATCCGATACAACACCGCTGCTCATGTTGTAAATATAGTACTTATTAAAGAGACGACTGAGGACGACAATGTCAATCTTTAATGTCCCTATTCTGTTTCCCAGGCGCCCCGAATCGTGATGTTGACTTCTCAAACAAGGCCGCAAACTTTGTGGAACATGGACAGAAACTTGCCGACACAGCAAGTCTGGTTGCAAACTTTGGTGCACCGTCTGCAGATAAACAGTTACTGGATCAGATTAACGCCGCTGGACAGGAGGTAGATACAGTAGAGTAGTAAACCTTGGAGTGACTTGTTACAGCCCTTGAAACTAAGGGTGGCAGGTCTCCGGTCAAAAGGACCGGTCAACTTGATTTTAGCTCAATCAAAATCTGTTTTTGACCGGTCATTGATACGCTTACACTAACAGTGAAACAAACTATTAGAAACTTGTTTCGATACATCGGGAAAAGTTTCAAGACGTCAGCAATCACATTGGAAGGCATGAAAATGTGGCCGGTCAAAATGACCGGTGAGGTAAAAAAGTGACCGGTCAAGAGGCATTTTCGGCCCTGCAGTCTAGGTATGTAGGCCGTTATTTTGAGCCCTGCAGTCTAGGAAGACGTTAGTGGCCAGTTGTATCTCTAGGTTGTCAATCCTCGAAGCTATCTTGGCATTTGGCAGTGCCCATCTACACACGTAAAACGGACACGTTGTAACAAATCTGCAGCAGACTTGTAGCAATGTTGTTCTAACAACTTGTCAACAGGATGTGTGAGAGTACAACGAATTTTTCGTTGTACTCCGCAGTTTCAGAATAATATGAAAATAGTTTCTACTTTCAGAATCCCTCGGCATTTTTTGCGCGATTAATTTTAATTTTTTTTTCATTTGATGTGTTAGGTGCGCAATCTCACGCCTCAAGTGGCACATGCAGCCCGCGTTCTTCTCAACAATCCGACCAATCCCAACGCCCAGGAACATTTTGAAGAAATGAAGAAACAATGGAGTGATAGAGCAGACACTTTAACTAACCTTGTTGACCAGGGCACTGACAGAGTGAAATTCCTCGAGGCTTCAGGTTTGTAGAATTAACTCTATTTATACTGGATAGCTCTATCAGTTCTAGACTGTTCTCCCTAGAGGTCCAGTAAGGATCATCCCTTATTGATCCAGTGTTACTACAGGAGGAAACCTAAACTAAACTAATTTTATTTATACAGGATAGCTCCATCAGTTCTAGACTGTTCTTCCTAGAGGTCCAGTAAGGATCATCCCTTATTGATCCAGTGTTACTACAGGAGGAAATCTAAACTAAACTAATTTTATTTATACTGGATAGCTCTATCAGTTCTAAACTGTTCTTCCTAGAGGTCCAGTAAGGATCATCTCTTATTTATCCAGTGTTACTACAGGAGGAAACCAAAACTAAACTAACTTTATTTATACTGGATAGCTCTATCAGTTCTAAACTGTTCTCCCTAGACATCCTGTAATAGTCATCCCTTACTGGTCCAGTGTTACTACAAGAGGAAGGTTAACCTAAACTAAACTAACTTTGTTCATACTGGATAGCTCTAACAGTTCTAAACTGTTCTCCGTAGAGGTAAAGTTAGGATCGTCCAGGGTT
The DNA here is from genome assembly GCA_902702795.2 of Paramuricea clavata. Taxonomy (NCBI): domain Eukaryota; kingdom Metazoa; phylum Cnidaria; class Anthozoa; order Malacalcyonacea; family Plexauridae; genus Paramuricea; species Paramuricea clavata. The sequence continues at coordinate 26,059 of CACRXK020003645.1, read as the reverse complement.
ACTGTTGTCAGGTTCCTCGTTTCTACCTCTTGACTTATTTACTTATCTCTTAACAGAGGACGCCATCAAACAAGATCTTGCCGACCTCAAATCAGCAGCAGCTGACCAAGACCCACAGGTATAGATACTTCTGGTACAAGACGCGAGTCGGATATTTACAACTACAATTAGATCAATTTGACAATTAGATTCGGACATTCAATTTTTATTGTGAGTCACCTTCATGGATTAATTTGGTAATATTTACCTTTATTTACTCGTACTTACATGAAAATAAATATTTTATTTCTCTAGCTTGTCGCATCAAAGACGTCCAGTGCGGCAAGACGTGCAAACCGTGTCGTGTCCGTCGCACAGATGGAGCTCGATAATTCTGAAGATCCACAATACATTGCGACCTTGACTATACCACTTGATGATCTATCTGGAAGTAAGTCACACAACAGGCGGACATTTCCTAGAGGTTCAGTAAGAGTCATTTCTTATCGTTTCAGCGTTACATATGAGACTGAGGTGAAATTATAACAGGAATGATACGTAAAGTTTTGGAAATGGATGGCAAGAAGAACAAAATCCATCACCACAGCTAGAAAGAGCATCTTAAAATTAGTAAAATTGCCAAGTTTGGTTGCGAAATGTTGTAAAATGAGGAAAATATAGCCCGACGAAATTTGCAAATTTTGTATTAATTTGTATTACGCACGGGAAAATGCACCACTTTCGGTCCAAATGTGGTGCATTTTCCCGCGCGTAATACAAATTAATACAAAATTTGCAAATTTCGCAGGGCTTTATTTTCCGCATTTTACAACATTTCTCCACCAAACTTTGCAATTTTACTAATTTTAACATGCTCTTTCTAGCTGTGGTGATGGATTTTGTTCTTCTTGCCCAGATCAAAATTTAGTCTTTAGCTGGAATTTACCTATTGATTGAGGTATTTTCCAGGGCCTGGAAAATCTTGGAAAATCTATTGGAAAGTTTTGGAAAAGTTTTTGAAATTCAAAGGGACGAAGCTGTACGAACTCTGTCATAATCAAGCAACTGTATATTGCAGGAATTCAACCCCGGATGGGAAACTACATCCCCTCTATCATTGAGACACCATCTCATTGTTGTATAACGTAATTTTCTTTAGATATAACTCCATTTGTGAACATAGCCAAGACCGTAGCAACGAATCCAACAGATGTGCATGCTCAAAGAAGATTGTCTGATTCTGCTCAAAAGGCAAGAAAATACTACTAAGTTATCTATCTCGTATTTATTTACAAAGAGGGAAGAGGGAGGAGGGTGGTGTATTGTTATTGGAGGGGGGAGGGGGTTAATAAATTGCTTCCTCTAAAAAGGAAGTGGGAAGTTATTTTAGAGTGAGGTTTTATCAAAGAAGATTGTCTGATTCCGTTCAAAATGCGAAAAAATGTTACTTGTGTTTCTTTACAAAGATGAAGGACGGTAGTTCACTATTATTGGGGCGAGGGAGACTAATAAATCCCTCCCTCTATAAAGGGAGTGCATGGGTGTTGCTTGCGAGGGAGGCTTCATTGTTAAGACAAGCTTTCTTAGATTTTGAGCCAGTTAAAATTATTCGCCTTCTACGGTCGACTTTAGGAACTTTCCGATGTGTTCTACACACGTAAAAATCTCACATCTTTTAACAAGTCTGCCAACAAGCCGTCAACAAGATGTATTCGCACTGCTTGTCACTAGTTGTCAACAGGTTTGGAACAACTTGTAACAACCTTGTTGAAATTATCAGACTTGTTGCAAGGTTGTTCTGACAAGTCTGTTACATGCTTGATATAACACGATTGTTACAACCTTGTGTTGACAACCGTGTAACATCCTTGTTATATCATGGCTGTAACAAACTTGTTAGCTCAGTCTTGTAACAAGGCTGATAATGGCATCAAGCTTGTTAGAAGTTGTTAACAGCTTGTTCCAAACTTGTTACAATAAACTGGGAACAAGCAGTGCGAACACAACTTGTTGACAGCTTGTGAACAGACGTGTAACAACTTTGTTTGCAGACTTGCTACAAGCTGTGCGTTTTTACGCGTGTAGAATACAGTATAAGCATGATGACCTGTTAGAAAACGCTGTTACATTTTGCAGCGAAGCAAGCAATTTACTCGAGATCAAAGCTGATTGTATTTTTCCACTTTCCAGATCAATGACTCAGTAAGTGGTATACGTTACGCCGTTGCCCAGAACATGATGACCGAGCCCGAACCAGACTTCCCTCCTCCTCCACCGGAAATACCTGATATTATACCGGAAGTGAGCAGGATGCACATCGCAGGTAACCACCAGTACTGTATTAAGGCCCGTTTACAACGGCGATTTTTGCTGCGATTTCAGTTGCGATTTTCTCCTTTTGAAGGATGTGAAGGAGTAGATCAGTTATAAATGTTCCAGGTTATGAAATCTCATAACAACATCATTAAGTAATCTACTCCTTCACATCCTCCAAAAGGAGAAAATCGCAGCAAAAATCGCCCGTGTAAACGGGCCTTTAAGGTCCGTTTACACTTGCCATTTTCGCTGTGATTTCTAGTGCGATTTTCGTCTTCTCATGGATGTGAACGAGTGGATGAGTATGAATGTTCTGAATGTGTGTACCCTCATCTGAACATTCATAGCTCATCCACTCGTTCACATCCATCAGAGGGAGAAAATCGCAGCTGTATATACCCAACTGTACATTTTACATAAACTTCTGCGTGTCCAAAATGCATTGCAAGTTGGAGCAAAATTGTCTCGTGTACAGTGAGACACCACCTTGTATATTTTATACACTCGTGTTATGAATATTATGTACTATTTAAAACGCGAGCAGGAGTGCTTTGTCAGATATAAACACACGCTCCGTTTCAGTTTGGGTATAAAATTGAGTATTTTGATAGCGTGGCCTTTCACGCTATATAATAAACCTCGTAATAAACGCCTGATAAATAATCAGTGCTAGCACAACGGCTCCAAAATCACAACAAATAACAGAGTATAACGTAAATTAAAAACAGCAAAGCTTTACCTACCTCGATCTATTCTTCTAAGGCACTCGATTATGTAAATTTTTGGCGAACAATCAACATTTTCTTTGCGTTTGCTCGACGAAAACCATGGACGAAAATGTGCACATGATTCAAAATATATTATTATGCCCGTAAATTCTCGTCAGTATTTGTCGTATTTGACGTATTACCTCATGTTCCACGTGATCTGCCGCAAGTTTCACCACCAACAACGGACACGAATTTTAAGCTATATGATAGTTACATGCCATATATGGCTTTTAAGCTATATGATAGTTGCATGCCATATTATTATCTCACAGAAATGTATTTTTCTTCAGAGGAATGTCCCCCACCGCCAAGGCCACCCCCTCCGTCAGTTGAAGTGGTAGTTCCCCCACGTCCACCACCACCGTCAGAACCCATGGATGCCCAAGTTGTGGAGATGTTACAACGCCCTCCGGAGGATAACAGAATTGCTGTGAGTAAAACAATTTACATTGGGAGGAGAATCTTTTGTATGTTACGTAACACGCGCTCAATCAATATATGTTCCTACTTGGTTACGACTATATTCAATTTTTTAAATTTTTGATACCTTACTCAAACGGCAAACAAACTTTAAAAATATGTCTAGTGCTTTATCTGTAAAATTATGCTAAAATGAAGAGATTTTAGATGGTACGCCAAAGAGAAAATGATGTCTGAAGTTCAGTAAATTTTGCTTATATTGCTGTATAAATATATGGCGTCAATTTTACAGCATCAATAATAATTGTATTTAAATTGACAGTATTTAACTATTATTTTGTGTTTCTCAACCACAAGATACATTTAAAAAGGTTGCTAACTGTGTGAACTACAAAATAGAACTAAAGCAAAGTAATTGTGAGAGGAAAAAGCCAAAACGATTTTAGGTTTTGAACACTTTTAATCGCAAATGCGTGACAGTGAAATAAATTGCCTCTTAGTAGCTTCGTTGATTATCTTTCAAATGAGCTACAGCTGAATATATTAGAGAGATTTAAATTTGACTTCCACTATCGCTATACCATTAAGGGACGCTTAACCAATCTGATGCGTTTGATATGCACACGTAAAATTCTCCCAAGTTGTCAACAGGATGTGTTCGCAACAGGCTTGTGGCAAGCTTGTCAACAAGTTGTAAGAACGCCGTTATTTCATCACGTTGCTACAAGGTTGTCACTCACAACGTGTTGACAAATTGTTGGGACAACTTGTAACAAGTTTGTTGAGCTCAACAACCTTGTAGCACGTTGTCAACAAGCCTTTGAGAACTTGTCAACAAGCTGGGAACAAGCAGTGCGAACAACATCCTGATGACTAGTTGTTGCAACAAGTTTGGAGCAAGCAAGTAACAAGCTTGATGGCATTATCAGATGTGTGTAATGGACGTAGAATATCATTCTTAAGCCTGGTTTCCATATGGTCGTAACGGTCGTAAAGATTGAGTCACGATCTTTCTCGTCAGCCGAAATACAATATTTTAGAACTGAAATTACGCGGAGTGATTAGAACTGGAGAATATTTATGATTTGTATGTGGTTTACAGGTATAAACTATTGTAAACTGGCCGTTGAGAAAGATCGTGACTCTATTTTACGACTATTACGACCATATGGAAACCATAAAATTTTCTAAAAAAAATACAAAAAAACCTCGACCTTCCATAACCTGAGTTCTTGCAACAAGAATATGGAACTGAGGTATTTTTCCCCCCAAACCACTGTATTTAGCAACTTCGAATTAAAAAATCTGTTTTATTCCAGATGGCGGCTCATCAGCTTCACAGAGAGACGGTGAGATGGGAGGAACAAGGCAATGAACTGGTCGCTGCGGCCAAGAAACTCGCTGTATTATTTGCGAAAATTGCCAGATTTATGAGGTGTGTGTGTGTGTGTGTTGGGTTTTGTTTGTATTGAGATAATTCCATTCGGTTCTCGTCAGCTATAGGAAATATATTTCTAGATGGGAACAACAATACTTAAAGATTTTCACCCGTAAGGCTTTGTTTCCATTTTAATCAACTCGTGTAAATGGACTCCTATCTTGTCTACACGCGTAAAACTCTCACATCTTGTAGCGACAAGTTGTGTTCGCACTGCTTGTCTCAAGTTGTCAACAAGTTTGGAATGAGCTGTTAACAACTTGTAACAACCTTGTTGATATTATCAGACTTGTTGCAAGGTTGTTATAACAATATTGTTACAACCTTGTGTGGTCAACCTTGTAACATTCTTGTTATATCTTGACTGTATCAGACTTGTTAGAACAACCTTGGAACAAGTCTGATAATGCCATCAAGCTTGTTACAAGTTGTTAACAGCTTGTTCCAAACTTGTTACAACAGAACTGGGAACAAGCAGTGCGAACACAACTTGTTGACAGCTTGTGAACAGATTTGTAACAACTTTGTTTGCAGAGTATATTAGCACTATATACACATGTAAAAACGCACAAGTTGTGACAAACCTGCAGCAGACCTGTAGCAATGCTGTTCCAACAACTTGTCAATAGGATGTGTTTGCATTACTTGTTCCCAGCTTGTCAAACGGCTTCTTGACAACTTGCTACAATGTTGTTGAGCTCAACAGACTTGTTACTATACAATTACTTTATGGTTTCCGTGTTTGGATGGCCTGATCCAAACACGCGGGAATGTTGCGAGGGTTAAGAAAACAGGCGAGCAGTGATATGGTTCACGGAGTCAAGTTTGTGAGTGACAACCTTGTAGCAACTTGATGAAATATCAGCATTGATACAACTTGTTGACAAGCTTGCCACAAGCTTGTTGCGAACACATCTTGTGTTGAGAAGATTTTTGCGTGTGTACTGTGTAGTTTTATCTTATCTTGTAAAAGCATTGAGCGCTGTATGTTCCTAAAACGTATGTATTATTATCAAATAAGGCTTAAATAAGTTCTTTATTTCTTTTTACTTACAGTGAGGAGGAAGACGGCAAAGCTAGATCAAAGAAAGAATTAATTGAACTGGCTAAACTGATCGCCAAAGAAAGCAAAGAGGTCGTCAAGCTATCTCGCGCCATGGCTAACAAATGCACGGACAAATCCATGAAGAAAAATTTGCTGACAGTCATTGATAGAATACCCACCATTAGTACACAACTCAAGATTGTTGCCACTGTTAAAGCTACTATGATTGGAGCTGATGGTTAGTATAGGGTCATATTTGGTTACTACCCTAAGGAGTAGGGTTGTATTTAGTTATTATCGTAATCCCTGGGTGAAGGGTTATATTCAGTTATTACCCTTTGATGAAGGGTTATATTTAGTTACTACCCTTTGACGAAGGGTTATACTGTATTTAGTTATTACCCTTTGATGAAGGGTTATATTTATAGTTATTTAGTACCCTTTGATGAAGGATTATATTTAGTTACAGTATTACCATGGGGGTATATTTATTGGTAGGACACCAACCATTACCACACAACTGAAGATCGTTGCCAAACTTGCCATATATACATATAGCGGGTAATATTTTGTTATTACCCTGAGTAATAGGGTTATATTGAGTTATTACCCTTGAGTTGTGGGTGTTATTACCGTGGCTAACTTAGATATTTTCCCACTTCAGACGAGGGCGCGGACCAAGAAGCAACTGAATCCTTGGTAGGCTGCGCCGAAAATCTCATGTCAGCGGTTCGTCAAACCGTCCGAGAGAGCGAGGGGGTTGGGGTAAAGATTCGCAGTGATATGGTTCACGGAGTCAAGTTTGTCAGACGAGATTATCCACGATAAGTTTCAGAACTGATATAGTAAAAATTTAGGAAGACTTTTATAAGAATTTAGAATACTTTTCTATGTTGTCATAGCCTCAGAGTCATATATATTGTGGTGCAATAAATAACTGGTACGAATTTTACATTAGCATCTATTTCAGAGCCATTAAGAAGGGAATATGATATTATATATATACATTATAGTAAAAAACCTAACATCGTATTGTCAGCATAAATTTGATTTCAAACTATATATGGACTAAATCTCACAACTTGTCAACAAGATGTGTTCACAACAGGCTTGTAGCAAGCTTGTCAGCAAGTTGTAACAATCTGTTATTTCATCAAGTTGCTACAAGGTTGTCACTCCCAACTTGTTGACAAATTGTTGAATTGGAGGACGATAACAACTTGTTGGAACAACTTGTAACAAGTCTGTTGAGCTCAACAACCTTGTAGCAAGTTGTCAACAAGCCGTTGACAACTTGTCAGCAAGCTGGGAACAAGCAGTGCGAACACATCCTGATGACAAGTTGTTGGAACAGCATTGCTACAAGTCTGTTGCAGGTTTATTACAATTTGTGCGTTTTACGTGTGTAGATTGAAAAAATATACCGAATTTTGTGTACACTTTTGACTCGAAAACTCGACGACCTTTGGATAACTCACCATAGAACAGAACAAAGGTAACATTACATAATTATTTACACGAGTGAATAACTCCATAATTAGATTGCCAAACGTATGTTACGACTGGTAAACTAAATTGAAAATTTGGTTTGGTGTTCCTACAGTATGCTAGCGAGCTCTTCATGTTGACAGTTCTTACAAATTGCTTTTTCAGTCGTTTGCATGTTTAAGTTCTCTGAAGTTAAATTATTCTCTTCTATCCAACCAGGTATTGATTGCAAACTACAAAATTATGTGTTCGAACCATTGCTTGGTTGCTTGGGACAATTGGCCGGTAAGAAATTTAGTATAATTATGTCAGTTATGACGGAGGGCATGGCACCGAAGAGAAAATGGTTGGGTAAACAAAATTTTGAGTGAGTAAAAGGTTGGGTGAATGAAAAACAAAACAACTCAAGGATTGGGTAATAACAATGTATTGTCATTTCTCAAATACTCTCGCTGAAATATTGAAGATTAAAAAGCAGTATCAACAGTCATATATGTCAATACAATATGTAAATCAATCAGAGTCACTATCTTGATAATTTTCCGATTTGTCAGGAGGCAAATGGTGTCTCCAAAGAAAGTACATGTGCAGACAACATGAAACTTTAGACTGCAGAAAATTGCACAAGCACTTATAAAACTCGTGTCACAGAAGTGGCAAGGAACATATGTGACAACTGAATGGTGTCCTTTTGTAAAGTTTTTGCCAAGGGGTGGGTATTTATTTCTGAATTGATATTTTTGATATTGAATTCGGTGCCATCCCCGACCATCAATAATGCCTGGTCCCTTATTGGGATAAAACCAACAAGAATTTGATATATTTGTTCTGAGTTACTTGGAAAATGAGCTCTTTGCACTAAACTTTGTTTCTTTTGCATCTAAATATCGTATAGAAAACTTGATAGAATCCTTTCCTGAAAAGCGGATTCATCATACCATATACCAGCGGATTAAAGATAGCGTTGCTATAGGCAACTTTCGAGGTTATAAAATCTGCAGTTTCGTATCGTTTGCCCGTGTGTAAACAATATAAATTATAAACAGCGAAAGGGGTCAAAGACAGCACAAACACTCCAATTATTGCTAGCATTGTTAGCGCCGCCTTGGATTCTTGTTTCAATTTCGTGTGAAAACTTTTGCGTTTTGGTAATGTCGTTTTAGTTGGTTTATGCTCTTTATTCTGATTGGTTGTGTAGGCTTTTGCTTTGCTCTGATTGGCCTGTGGATGAAATGGGGTATTTTGGTTGGTTAAAGAAGTTGTGCGCGGAGTGTCCTGATTGGTGGGGAACGATTCACGCTGATTGGTCAATGTATCCAACATTGGTGAGTGAACTGCATTTTCATTGGTCAATTCAACTGAGTTCCGATAAGTTGGGTGAAACGTGTTTTCATTTGGCAATTGACTTGCTCTCGGATTGGTTAGCTGCACTGCATTCTCATTGGTCAATTGACCTGCGGTTTGATTGGTTAGCTGAACTTCATTTTCATTGGTCCATTGGGCTATACTTTGATGAACTGCATTTCCATTGGTCAATTTATTTGTGCCTTGATTGGTTAACTGAAGTGCAGTATCATTGGTCAATTGAAGTGCACTTTGATTGGTTGAATAAACCGTGTTCCCATTGGCCAATTCTTCTGTGGTTTGATTGGATAGCTGAACTACAGTATCATTGGTCAATCGAAATGCACTTTGATTGGTTGAATAAACAGTGTTCTCATTGGCCAATTCTTCTGTGATTTGATTGGTTAGCTGAACTGCATCCTCACTTGTCAATTGATCATTAGTCAACTGATTGGTTTGTCGAACTCGAATCTCATTGTTGGTCAATTGATTTGCCTTCTGATTGGCTTGCTGAACTTTGTCCAGTTCATATATCATCTGATTTGTTGGGTGTACGTAGTTACACCTGATTGCCCTGACCTGCTTTCTTACAGCCCTGAATATTTGAAAGTATGTAACAAATATCACATTTAGTGGAATACCAAAAACTACAACAAATATGAACAATGTGAAAGATTTATCGCTCTTGAAATCTGTGACACATAGCGATGTACCATGCAGATATATATACCGTCCCCAACCAAGCAAGGGAAATATCCCAGATATCACCCCGAACACCCAGAGTATAAAAATTATTAACCAGACTCGTTTCAAGGTCATTATCTGATGATATCGTATCGCGTGGATAATTGCTACATAACGATCCAATGAAATTGCAGCCAGGGTTAAAAGTGCAACACCAACCTCGTACCCAGGGCCTCCTGGTGCAACACATGATAACACTTGGTTTGTAAAACCGTTTAAAACGCACAATTCGCGTCCACTCGACCAACCGTCGAAAAAAAGTGCCGGTATGCCGAACGGGAGTAAAAAACCGCCAACCAGTAAATCTATTAAGGCCAGGTTACCAATGAGAACGCCGCTCGGGGACTGGTACTGCTTTGTGATGTAGATTACTAGGAGTATCAGTAGACTACCAAGTACGATTAGGAGTATAAAGAGAAGATGTAGGATAAAACGGAATGTGTCGTAGCTATCCATAAATGACCCACTGCGAAAAATGTTCCCGATATTTGACCGCTTGGAGCTATAAAAATGAAAATTAATTCATTTAGTTCAGTACGGTAAACACATTAAAAAAACTTATCACCAAATTTCCAGCTTTGGAAACTTACATGCCTATAGTTACCATTGTTCTAGTTTACCTCAACTATTGAAACTGCATCCTAACCACCCACAACAACTGTTTCCAGCCATAACTGCTGTCAAAAACCAACACGTTTGCATTTATATAGACTGTTAGGCTGTTTTGGATTTTTAAATTAGCCGCAAATACTCGATAGTCGTATATACGCATGCAGTGGATTTGTCGACATGTACGATTTTTTACTGCGAGTGTATTGTTTGTTTTGAAATTCTTGCAATTTGTGTGGGTCCACAGGAGTGCAATAGACCCATTGCACTGATCGTCACAAATCCTTAGAGTGTCCTCCAGATGCTTTCTAACAATATCAGTTCGGGTACAACAACCACATACAGCGCAAAAATTAACCATTTTAATTAATTAATGCCAAATTATTATAAGTTTTACAAAAATTAGCTTTGTTTACAACAGTTATATTATGCATAGATTGCTAATTTGTCCTCCAGATGCATCGTTACCGGCGCTGTGACGTCATGTGCAATGGGTCTATAGGCAATTCCAGCTGTTAACTTATGCGCGCAGGGGGTGATGGGAAGTAAGGTATCATATTGTGGATTATGCTGAGAATTTTCAATAAAAACTGCCGAAACAACCGAAAATTTCAATATTTATTAGTATAAGCTTTTACACGGACAGTAGTTTTATTTTTTCAGCATAATCAGCATATGATACCTTACTTACCATCACCCCCTGCGCGCATAAACTAAAAGCTGGAATTGCCTATTGCACACCAGCATGGTTTTCAAACAATCATGTTGTAATTATAAAAAAATTTAAAATAAAATAATTTCAAATACTAATAGTAAAATAGACGTACACAACATTATGTATATATCATCTTACATGCATGAATACTTGGCACTACTTGCTAAGACTCGATACTAGTCGTATATACGCATGCAGTGGATTTGTCGACATATCACGATTTTTACTGCGAGTGTATTGTTTGTTTTGAAATTATTGCAATTTGTGTGGGCCCACAGGAGTGCAATTGCACACCAGCATGGTTTTCAAACAATCATGTTGTAATTATAATTTTAAAATGAAATAATCTTAAATAATTTCAAATACTAATAGCCTGAAATAGACGTACACAACATTATGTGTATATCATGTTACATGCATGAGTACTTGCTAAGTTTGTGCGAAGTAAGACATGATTTAATGTTAATTATCGCACGTACTCACTATTCGTGCTTTAAAGTCTAAAATGGTTCGAGTCTAATTTTAAAGTTCGAGTCTTATCATTGCTAAGAGGTATTAGGGTCTATCACAATTCATAACTATCGTGTGCAGATCTTAATTTGCGGAATTGAAAGAATGAAAGTGCATGTGTTATTGTAGGTCTGATTTACCAAGAAATGTTCTCGAATTTCACGGAAAAAACCATTTAGGTTTAATTTACACAAATTTTCAGCTAACAATCCCACAATCCACTTCGATATGTACTTCCGTCTCTCTCTGGCTTGGTTGCATCAAAATGTTTATTAAATACCAACCACATTAACACTTTTGAAGCCAATTTATACGCGATTCATTATTTCCTTTCGCAATACAAGCAATCCACTTTCATTCAAGATGGCCTCAGCTAGCAGCATGCTACCATCAAACCAAAGACAAGATCTAAAGAGCTTACTAGAGTGTGCAATTTGCCTGGAGACATTTGACGACCCTTGTACACTGCCATGTCTACATTCGTTTTGTAAAAAATGTTTGGAACATTTTGTGGATGGAAAATGTGAAGATGAGTTAAATTGTCCCGTGTGTCGTTCCAAGTTCACGATTAATGAAGAAGGTAAAACTATACTACTTTTGACTTGAAACATTACTTATATACAAGGGTATTATAGAACGTTCACGTTACATATTTCATGAGCGGCCGTGTTATATAATATATTCGAAGCGAGCGGATAGTGTATATAGATTGTGATTCGTTGTGATGAAAATGTTCATTATCTTTAAGTACTAGTTAAAACATGAGCAGCTGTGTTGTATAGTTAACCTGCGTGTCAGGCTCTATCGGATATTATACAAATGCGAGAGTTTGTATCTGCATCTAGTGCTGTGCGCCGGAGCCGGAGTTCTGACGGAGCACCGGCGGTTTTTCCAACGCCGGAGCAGAATTTTGAATGCCGGAGCCAGAGTTACGTTTTCCCAGCTCCGGCAAAATGACAAGAAAATAATATGAAATGAGACAAATGTCAAACGATTGTTAGTTACTGCAAACTGCCAATTGCTGTTGATGAATTCATTATAGACTCAAACTGCCACAGCTCACAGGAACAGCGTCGAAAAGCTGTAATACGATCGCAACTTACAAACGTCATGCTTTCATGAAGCCATCTGACTTAGCGCTACATACAGTCTGTGTATTCATGCCTTGTAGATAACGAAAAAGTACGAAACAACGTTTGCGTGCAAACAATTGCGCTGTGGAGTCCGAGAGTGTTAGCGTCATGCCTCGCGTCATGCTATACTTGGGAGATGCTAAGCATCATGGGGCGAGCAAGAGCAACGACAACCTCGTACCCAGGGCTTCTGCGATTAAGCCCTGGGTGACGAGGTTGGAGCAACGATAGCCAGTAACTACATAATCATGCAACAATTGTTACTAATGGCAACCTTTCTTGTTTCCGCACTTAATTAAACTATCCATCCGATATACAACATGGACGCGAATTTTGTAAATGGCTTGATGAGAACACTCGTATTCTTCAACAATTTAATAGAATAAATTTATAAATGAATGATATTTGGTGAGAAAATTGAACTTAAAGTTTATGTAAATTGGCATATTTTGTATCAGATATACAAACTCCTTCACGGTCGTGTTTCCCTTGGTGTTTGCTTTATGAATTATTGTCAGAATTCTATGTACACTGTACTAGATAAAACATGCTCATCCGATCTTTATCTGATATTAAAACTGGAGCAGAAGACGAGAATTTGTATATCAGATAAAGATCGGATGCGCATGTTTTAACACGCTTAAAAAACTTATCCATCTTATGAGTTCACTAGCGAAGTAATTTTAAAAATAAACATTGTCTAAGCCGAGAATATCAAAGCTGAAGTTTATGTAAATCAGGACAAATCTTTATCCGATTTACAAACATTGATTAAACATTCATTCCTTTTGTATTTTCCTTATGAATTATTGATTTTTTAATATAATTTATCTAGAAGGAGTGGCAGGGATGACTAGAAATCATTTTATTTGTAATATGGTCGAAGTGCTGTCTATACAAGATCAAGACACATGTATACCTTGCTTTCATTGTAAACAAGCGTCTGTTGCTCGTTGCGTAACAAGTGAACTGTTCATGTGCGAGAAATGTTTACAGTCTCATAATGGCTACATTGGATTTCGAGATCACGTTGTCCTCACAATGGAAGAACTGCTAAAGCCTGAGAATCAGTCGAAAATCAAAGGGAAATCATATTGCAAGAAACATGCAAGTAAAAAGTTGAAGCTATATTGTGAAACATGCGAGGAATTGATATGTACTTATTGTGTAGTTTTTGAACACGTGCGACCCCATCATGTGTGTTCTCCGCTTGAAGAAATCGCAGAAAGAAAACGCGAAGAATTAAAAACGATATGCGAGACTCTTAACAGTGACGTGTATGACAATACCCAACATTACGATGAGTTGGCAATAACGTCATTTTATTTGGACAAAGATTTAGAAGAAGTAAAGAGTCATATCAACAAGAGGAAAAACAGTGTTTTGACATTTCTAAAGAATATTCTCGAAAAGAAAGCACAATCCCTTATTGAAGAAACAGAAAACACTGTTAGAGTAAAAAACCAGACAATTGATGAAGAGTTAAAACGTGTTACTGACCATATAGCAGGACAAAAAAAGACATGCGATATGGCAGAGGCCCTAGTTGAAAATGGAAGCAACGAAGAAATCATGTTATCACACAAGTTAGTTCAGCAAAGTTTAGAAAACAGCGAGAAAGAATATGGAAGAAAGGAGATAGATGCCAAATTGCCTCAATATAGTGATGGAGTACTGGATAGTAAATTTTTTGATGAAATCAAAGCAATTAACTTAAAAGGTATGTTTTTAAATCTGACAATCCTTAATCAGGCCAGAATAGTCCCTATTAAATTATTACTTATTTATGGCAGTACATATGACCCCTTTCAAAGAGCAAGTGATTTATATTGTTTTAGATACAAAGCAAAGAAGAACATTCAAGGAACTAAGAAAGACAAGAATGTCCATCGCTGGAAACCGCAGTATCAATCCCGATAACGTCGTTGCTATAGAAATGGCGGCAACGGGATTCTGCAATGGCTTTGGCTGGCGATGAGTATAGTCATACAGTTGAACCTCTATTAAGCGGCCACCCTCGGGGATCGGCTTTGTGGCCGCTTAATAGAGGTGGCCGCTAATAGAGGTACGCAAATAATAGACCCTGGGCGTAGTCAAATGTCTATTTTTAATTATAAATCACAGAGTACAACAGTGAACAGTGAGTAGACTTTAGAAATATCAAGGTGCCAAACACTGACATTTTTACTACAGACAATGTTTTTGAGGTGTAAAGAGGCATGTGTTAAAACATAATTATTAAGCATTAGTTTACAAATAAAGCAAATTAGCTCGACTTTATTTTATGCTCCCGTGAACAAGGTGTTGCGCCAAGTAAATCCTGCAGATTGGCCGCTTAACAGAGGTAAAAATTGACATAAAACATCATTTGGGACCTCTCTTTGGGTGGCCGCGGCCGCTAATAGAGATGGCCGTTTAATAGAGGGATAGTTTATAGTATTCGTATTACAAAAATTTCGGGACTTCGATATGTGGCCGTTTAATAGAGGGTGGCCGCTTAATGGATATTATAGCTTTATCCTGGAGAGTTGATCAATGTTTTTTGGATCTGAATTTTATGGATTTTCTTACTGTTCCTCAACATATTGAACAATCTTTGAATGGTTGAAGATGTGCCAGCCACCATTACTGTGTCATATACGCAATTGGGAATCGATCTGACTATTTTTTTAACATGCATCTATTCTTCCTAATCACTATTTCCATATTATTGCCTATTGGATACAATCAATATTGCATATTGGACTTTTTCTACAGTAATTAATATTTTCGATGTATATGATTTATTACTAAAATTTAAATAAACTGTGTGTGATTTGAGCATGTTTGATAGTAGTTATACTCTGTGCGAGACTGCGGGTGTGCAGATTGCAAATTGCATAACGATATTTTCATGTTGTAATTCTTTTCCGTGATGTTAAAGACCATATCAAGTCCGTTCTGCGCATCAGTTTTGCTCATAATAAAGGGGCAACCACAGATATAAACACAACCTCGCAAGCTAGGTGTTCTACCTGCGTGTAGGTACCCTGGCTTGCGAGGTTGATTAAACATTGCCCAAATTTTGTATCTTTCGAACTTTTTTGAATTGAAACGTACTCTAGTTTATATTCATTTACAATAGCGAACCAGAAAAGTGTTAGATATTACTTACATTGACATTTTTGCAGAAATGAACACGTATACGCTTTGAAGTGTTTTTCTTCATCAATTTATTGATAAAATTATTTTTAAATACAAATTGAGAAACTGCAGAGAATCTGAGAGAGACCATCGAACTAAAATTATATACTCGTGAAAATTGTTAATCTATAGATAAGATTTGTTCACATACAGCATTTCGCGAACTTAATTGTGAAATAATGAATTTTGAATATTAAACAAAGTTTTTGACCGTCTATGTCAGTATGACTAAATTAAATTGAACTAACGTTATTGATATTGTTTGTTTGCAATCACATGACTTTTCATCCAAATGACGGGCATGAATCAAACAACTTGTGGACGATTTTTATTCTTTTATCAGAATGGTTGTAGCAGGAAAAACTGAACGGTAATTCATCTTTTGAGTCTTAAACTGTCTCTAAACTCGATCAATACATTAAAATAGCCGTTTTTTGTTATACCTGCCCGTCAACTGAAATCCAAAATTACGTCATAGCCATAGCCATAGGTCCAGTGCAGGGTCCAGTGAGCGTCATCCCATCTTTGTTACAACAGGAGGAAACGTAAAATGCGGACTTCATTTATACTGATTTTTTCGAGGCCACCTTTTTCATTATATCAAATTCGTGTCTAAATAGATTAGAAGCAAACTTTACCTTTTAAAGAAGTGAAAGTTGACAAACGACCACCTTTTCAGAGACTTTATTTAATCGCATGGTTTGTTTACAGTCCTTGTCGTATTTCAAACAAGTCTGAATCTAAATTTGGATTGAAAAGTTAGTTTGCTTGGCTTGACGCACGAGCGAGTTAATTAATTTGACAAAATTGTGAAAGGCGACAATTATGGAATTTCATGCCGTGGCAACTAAGGGCGCTTTCCATTAAGACGGTCAGAACGGTCAAATTGTTGAACGGAACACAAAACGTTTGGACTTCGGACAGTCTGACCGGAAAATTTAGACAAAATTAGAATGAGGTCCATTTTTGCTGGATATTTGAGAAAATATATATAGACGTACATGAGACACGAAAATTCGGGTCCCTGACCGGCCAGGCCATTGAATGGAAAAAGCCCTAGTTTTCCAAGCTGGCCACGGTTCGTAACGGTCTTTGAAATCCTTGAAAGTCTTTAAATTTGAATGCAGGTCTTTAAAGTCTTTGAAAAGGCTTTGAATTGTGTAAAAACGCGAAGAAAGTCTTTAAAAGTCTTTAAATTCTTTAGTAAGTGTTTGGTTATACGATTTCCTAGCTAATAAAGTAGGTTGATTGAAGAGCAAGGTTTTCGCAATATCGACGAAAAGGCGCATTTTAGGATGTGATTTGACGGGACTAATTACCGGGTATAACAATGGCGCTTACACTCGCAACGTTTCGACAGCTGATGCTCTGAAAGGTCTTTGAAAAGTTTTTGAAAATAGGCAGAAAAAATCTTTGAGAGTCTTTGAATTTTTTTGCTCTTGGAGACTACGAACCCTGCTGGCTTTAGAAATGCCTTTCGTAACCTTTTGAAATTGTATATACAATATTCGATGGTTATGAGAACATCCGCATTCGCTACGTCGTTTTTCAACCGAGTAGTTAACCTTTGGAACTATGTTTGTAGAATAGCGTCAAGCCTTGCATGTGTCTCGATTTATTGGTCGTATACACCTAGCCTTGTAATCTATAATTTTGTGTCCAATAAAGCTGATAAAACAAAATAAAATTAAAATAAATAAAATATTTTCATACAACCTTTCAACAACTTCGTCCATTAAAGTGGACTATATATAGCCTTCCCTAGTAATATTTAATAACATATATTTTAAACACACCTTCAGTTTAGTAAGATGAAAAACCTGTCCTTTTTTGCTACTGTATATATGCGTGTTGTTCAACTTAAAGTCATGACAAGCTTGTGACCGTTAATATGTAACCGTTAACACCGATTATGCGATGAGTCGTAAAAATTAAAATTTAATAAATTAAGTTTTAATTGTGTGGCGATTTCTCGCTTATCAAACGTATTTTTATTTGTTATATATTGTACGTATAGACGTGTTTATCAACGATATTAATTTTTGCTTTCTCAAATGACCGGCAGTCGTATTCACTAATTGTTTTTAATAAATTTTCTTTACAGATTATCGGCTGTTTAAATTTTACAGGGGATATTTTAAGATTAAAAATAAGAGCAGATTTTTTTATATGTTAAGTAACATATGCTACATCCAAAATTTTTATTTTTCGATATCGCTTCCTCAAGCAAAAAACAAATTTAAAAAGTATGTTTAGTGCTTTATCTGTAAAATAATGCTAAAGTGTTGAGATTTTAGATGGTACGCCAAATGATGTTTGAAGTTCAGTAAGCTTTGCTTATATTGCCGTATAAACATGGCGTCAATTTTCCACCGTCAATGTCAATGATTTAAGTTGACAATATTTAATTGTTATATTTTGTGTTTCTCAACTGCCAGATACATTTAAGTAAAGCTAAAACAAAGTAAAGCCAGGGTCAAACGTCGAACTTTTCATGTGCCAAACCTAATGCAAATGATCAAGTGAAACAAATAACTTAGCTCATTAACATTAGGTTCGGCACATGACTGAAAAGTTCGACGTTTCACCCTGGCCCAATTTGGAGAGCAGCGACAAAAATTGCCTCTTCACAAAATACAGGGTGTCTCCATGAAGGGTGGGTAGTAGTGAAGTAGTTGTAGTTCGCTACTGTAGTGAACTACAATTTTCAAGTAGCCAGTAGTTTTTGACTACTTTTTTAAAACAGTAGCTGTAGTTATTGCGAACTACATTTTGCCTAAACGTAGCCAAGTAGTTGACTACTTGTATTCATACAGCGAATTTAATCGCTATTCGCTACTTTTTAAAAATTGTTAGCAACTTGATAGAATAGCATGATATTGAGGCATGGTTTGCTTAAAACTATCAATACTCAATATAGTCAATTTGCACTCTTGAACACTGTAGTGCTTACAAAAATGTTGCTTTGTGTTTACTGTTGCTACTCGTAAGTCGATTTGTTATAAGTTACATTTCAGCCTGAGTTAGTAGATGCTTCAAATACAGTAAAACTAAAAAATATAGCGTAGCGAAATAGTTCGCTACATTTTTTAAGCAGTAGCTGTAGTCAGTAGCGAACTACCTTTGTTCAAAAGTAGCAGTAGTTGTAGCTGACTAGATATTTTCGAAGTATAGCTGTAGTTATAGCGAACTACAAAAATTTTGTAGTCAACCCACCCTTGGGTGTCTCAAAAAAAGCGAACTTTAGAAATTCACCTTATTGTTATAATTTGAATGCCTGAGTCCTATACTCAACCAATGCATGAGAAGTTATTTAAAAGTTTTCGGTATCGTTCAACATATGAATATGATTATGTGCTGATTAATTTAACACAGCGAGTAAAATAGTAAAAACTCTTTGCTCTGTAGTCAGTCGAACCATTTTTAATCGAACTGACGGAACTCATTTCTAAGTAGCTTTAACTTTCAAGTAGAATTTTCATGTACAATTTATGCAGTTTTAATATGCTCGTACGATTACAATGTATTTTAAACTCCCAGAGCAGAGGTAACGAAGTTTGGGTGTTTACAACAAAAGGATGATTTCTAAAGGTTCACTTTTTTTAGACACCTTGTATATAAAGGTTAATTGATGAGTGTTCCATCTATGTTTTAATTCAAATAGAATACCGAAGTAGGACAGCTGGCCAAGATTGGGCAGTGGAAGGTACAGTGGGCTCACAAATCACGACCATGACGTCATAAACAATAAACCCAGCGACGCGTGCGCACGAAAGCAATTAACGACATCACGAAACAAAAGGCGATTCTAATTAGAATTCCACAATTCCAACTGGTAATCTGGTACACCAACCAACAATGAAAATTCTGGAATTTATAATGAGCTTAAAGAAATGTGAATAAGATTAAAGACGAAATGTGAAGTGCAACTCGTCAGTGTCGAAAAGCACGGACAACGTGAATAATGGCTAAAACTTCGCTTTATCAAGTATTTGTTCTTGTTTTGCTCTGTTTCACGGCCAAAGCCTGGTGGCCTTTCGAGTCTGGGAAAGTGGCAGACCCGCCAACCGAAGTAAAAAACGAGAACGGCGAGAAAACGGGCGAGTTCTTGCGAAATAGTCCGGTGCCGTTTGAAATGTCGGTCGCGGAGCAGAGGTTCTTGGCCGAAGCTCAACGATACATGGGCGATATGTCCGCTCTAGATCAATGCCATCAAGTGGTAAGTATATTGACTGTGTTCCATTGGAAAACACTTAACAAACGGCGGCTTGTATCCAAAGATTATATAAGAGCTAAAACACAGAATAAGCTTTGCTGCAAGCATACAGAGTGAAACCAAATCATTGTCTCTCCCAAAACACATGTGTCGCGCACCGGACAAATAGTAGAGACCTTACGATTTTAGGACGGCAACGCGACGACCACGGCCAAAACAAACTCCTTCAAATAAATGGTAGTAAAGAAAATTCGTCGTACATTATCAATCGTATGAATTGAATACAGTTTTAGAAGTTGAAGACATGGGTTTTATGTTTGGGAAGAGTTCTGCTGAACCCAGTTTGAAGTTGCACTTGTTGCGGCTTGAAATGCAGGCGTTGTATCAAGACGTGAAATCTGTGATTTGGTGTTGTAAGCAGAGCGAGAACAATGTCTAAATTATTCATATATTGTAATTATTCAATTCGACAGCGGACATACTGAATAATAATACAAAAATATAAATATGAATATAGAGAAACTATTTACAAATTATCATGTTCTTTTATCAGCTTTTTTGCCTTTTCACATTAGCGGATAAATTATTCCAAAGAAATGCGGCACTGTTGTGACCGAAACGTCTCTTTTTCGACTCAGTTTTAGGCACCATTTCGTAAATTGTACGAAATAGGGCAATTTGTCATTTTCGAAAACTATCCACTTGCATGGGTGCAGTTAAATTGTTTCAATATTTTATATACTTAGACCCCGTTTACGCGGTACCGTACGTACGGATTTGGGACCGAACTGAAATTCGTCCTTTTTCGCCTGTTTACACGCGAATTCATCCTGTTAGGGGGTCTCAGATTCGTCCGGTTCCGCGAAAAAGGATGAATTTCAGCCAGGTTTCAAATTCGTCAGGTTCCATGTAAACGGGGTCCAAGACCAATTTTAAATAATCGCGTCTTTTTTTTAAGACCTCCCAATTGAGAGTTTCGAAAACGTCCGCTGTCCTCTTAACATGAGTTGCAACCAAGATCACTCCTGCTGCCTGGGATAGATTTCTTTGTAACTCTTTTTCAGTTGTTTCCCACAGTTTCGTCCTCGAGAATCAGATGAGGAACTTCTAATATTTTTTCCATTTTAGATCATCACTCGTTTAAGAAAATCGTGTCACGAGCTTGGCGAGGAAGAAATTGGCAAGCTATCTGTGTCGTTGTTTAACTGTCAGTCGAAAGCTGAAGGAAGAGCTTTGTTTTACTGCTCCGAAGAAATGGTGAGTTTAGAATATTCTCCGAACCGAGTTAGCGTTACCAATTTTCGTCATTTTGATATCTGGCAAAAACAGAACCCAGATATTCCACGTTATTTAGATAGTTAGACCGCTGTTGTATTTGAGCATGAAAATTTCAATTAGCAGTTTTCTTCTCTGAAGTTTCGAAATAAACAGACGTGCAGAAATACATAAACTAAAACATCGGGTTAAATTTTAACCCAGGATTAGCGCTAATCTGGCTTTAACCTAGGTTTAAGTTTATCGACTTTCAAACAAACAACTCCTAGCTAGGGTTCATTTTTACCAAACTGCACTACATTTTTATTAAACTGAAACGGGAACTGCTTCAGCAATTTCTAGATAGTTAGCCTAAGGGCATGTTTTTCTGTTGTCGTTGTCGTTGTTAATATTGTCGTTGATGTTGTTATTGTTGTTTTTGCCGTCGTTGTTGATGATGTTGATCTACGTTGTATGCTTTGTCAAGAATTTGATGTTGTGTTTGTGTATAAAGTAATTGCGTGATCTTATTATATGAATTTAGGATCTGATGTATAATTATAGTAATTATTTGATATGTATATATATTTTTGTCACTGAAAAGCCCCTTTAGGGGAGTGTCAATCAAGTCAACCAATCAATCAATCAATCAATCAAACTGCAGATAGCAAGATGAAAAATTGATGACGCTAACAGACTTTTTGTCGCTTTGAATTTTCCGAGTATGGCTTGCTTTAATTGCGCATGTGTAACTGCTCTTTTAATCACACTCGTTCAACATTTTTTCAGAGTCTTCGAGATTGTACCTCGGGGATGGACCCCGATGCATGGAATGCATACCACATCATCAGTAACCGAGCCAGATCTGTTTGTTATGCAACCAGAAATCAACAGTTTCGATTGAAAACTGAGTATCTTGTGAATCAACTCGCAGTTACTGCGGATGGCCAAATGGACTTTCTTGAGAAGCTTAAGGTATAGCAACCAAACCTATTAAAATTAAAACTTGCTTTTATTTAAACTGGGTAAACTGTTCTTCTTAGAGGTCCAGTAAGGATTATCCCTTATTGATCCAGTATTACTACAGGAGGAAACCTAAACTAAACTAACTTTATTTATACTGAATAGCTCTATCGGTTCTAAACTGTTCTTCCTAGAGGTCCAGTAAGGATCATCTCTTATTGATCCAGTGTTACTACAGGAGGAAACCTAAACTGAACTAACTTTATTTATACTGGATAGCTCTATCAGTTCTAAACTGTTTTTTCTATAGAGGTCCATTAAGAATCATCTCTTATTGATTCAGTGTTACTACAGGAGGAAACCTAAACTATTTCTAAACTGTTCTTCCTAGAGGTCTAGGAAGGATCATCTCTTATGATCCAGAGTTTTATTTTTCTACAGGAGGAAAACTAAACTAACTACGTTATTTATACTGGATAGCTCTATCTGCAGTTCTAAACTGTTCTTCCTAGTGGTCCAGTAATGACCATCTCGGATTACCATGTCTGCATGTATATAGGTTAACAAATATCATGATTTTCCAGATCGGTCAAGAAAATTTGAACGGTGTAACGAAAGGGACACTGAATAGATTAACAAGCGGTCACAGAGATCTTATTAAAGAACAAGTCCGGATTCGAAACGAGTTTGGAAACGTTAATAAGGACCTGACGGCGAAAATGAATGAAAATATGGTAGCTCTGGATTATGAAAAAAGAATTATTAAGGAAGCTGAACAACAACTTTCTTCCATGACAGAGGCCATTGCTACAACGTTAGGTAAGGAGTAATACGAGCTCACGTGGTTTATATCTTAACTACATGAAAAAGATTAACCCATTGTTCGCCATTGCTCTCCCTTTCGCGACTAAATAAAATTCATTGTGAGTCTGGCAACCGACAACGACGATGGCACATATATACAAAACGAAAGTACTTATACTTTTGTATTCGCGCCAAACATAAGCGTATGCGCCTGGGGGGGGGGGACACCCCCCAAAAATTTTTTACGATCGGATAGAAATCCATGCGTCATTCGGGCAAAACATAAAAATTTCGGAAAAATTATGTTATGTCCGGAAAATTTTTGGTATGTGTGCGAAAATTACGGGATATAAGGTTTACAGGTATAAACTATTATAAGCTGGCCGTTGAGAAAGATCGTGACTCTATTTTTACGCCCATATGGAAACCAGACTTTAGAAATCACCCTGGAACAAAAAAGTTATGAAGATTATCTCTGAGATAGATTTTTTAAATGCAAGAAATGCCACTGTACTTCTATTGTCTTTAGTTTCAAAACATTTTGTCAGTCCCTGTGGCATTTATAGTTCATATTTGGCTGGAGAAAATCGAGAAGGGAAACGCTCGAGTCAAGTGAGCCCTCTTGGGAAGGTTTGAAGTGTGCTGTGCTGTGCTGTGCTGTGCTGTTATGTTACTACCTTAAAAAACAAGTGGAAACTCGACGTTTCGGGCGAAGGCCCTTCGTCAAGAGTTAGTCGTGTGCCACTTTTCTTCTGGTAATTTTTTCGAAATTCTTTTATTCGCTCTAGGAAACACGACCGCGGAACTGCGAGAACAAGACGAGAAAAGAAAGGAAGAACATGCGGCGGTAGTAGAGGATCTTGAGGAGATCAAGGCGAAGACTGTGGATACCTGGGGATATATTGGTATGTTAAATATACATTTAAAAGACAGCATGAAACCGCGAATCATAATGAGGAAAGAACAATCGTTTTCTGTTCTTTCCACGTTGTTCCCGCATAATTCAATATCAGTGAACTCAATGTTTTTAACACTAAAAATGTTAACAAAATTGGACCTATTCCCTAATGAACAAAATTTTGATCTAGACAAATCTAGACAAAAATTTCATCACAGTTTGAACATGGATAATAAAATAAAGTGGAAAATATAGCAAAACAACAAATATGCCGAGAACTTTGGTAACATTCGCAATACGCGTGACGTCACGTTTTTCAACAAGGATGCAGTCAATGACGTCAGAAGTTTCCAATCCATTTATTTTATTATCCATGGTTTGAAAGAGCATCACAAAATTAGTAATATTTCGAAGTTTCGTTGGGAAATGTTCTAAAATACGGATAATATTATACCATTATTATAATGTAGCCCTGCGAAGTTTGTTTTCAGTCATTTTGTATTATGCGCGGGAAATTGATACCTTTTTTCAGAAAGCGGTATCAATTTCCCGTGCGTAATACAAAATGACTGAAAAACGGCAAACTTCGCAGGGCTATATTATCCGCATTTGACAACATTTCGGAATATTACTAATTTTGTGATGCTCTTTCAAGCTGTGATGAAGATTGTCTAGATCAAAATTTTGTTCATTAGGGAATAGGTCCATTGATTTTCCTTGTTATTTTTTTTCTATTAAAAGGATTGTAATGGGTCTTAAAGGCTGAACTGTGCCTTTAACTGATAACAAAATATGTGGTAGATTCCTGCTTTACTATATATGCTCATGATAACATTTTTTCACAACAGACGAAAAGACGAGCGCGATTCGTGAACGCCAAGATGAAACTTTAGATCATCATGAGAATATCATAGAAAATTTACACCGATTGAATGACACCATTGGATTCATTATAAAAGTAAGTAGACGAAATTCTGTTCTACAAAATGGCTGGTATTCGTATTCATATACCTGGAAATCTGAATCCATGCAAGTTTTTTGCTTGAGTAATTTTGTTTTATTTTTTTGTTCAATTTACGTGGGCGTGTCAACAAGTTGTGACAATGCTGTTAATTTGTCAAGCTGCTACAAGATTGTCACTCGCTTGTTGACAAATTGTTGAATTGCACGATAACAAGTTGTTGGAAAAACTTGTAACACAAGTCTGTTGAGTTCAACAATTTTGTGGCAAGTTGTCAACAAGCCGTTAACAACTTGTCAACAAGCTGGGAACAAGCAGTGCGAACACATTCTGTTGACAACGCACAAGTTGTTACAGGTCTGCAAACAAGTTGTTACAAATCTGCTCGCAAGTTGTCGACAAGTTGTCTTCGCACTACTTGTTCCCAGTTGTTGTAACAAGTTTGGGACAAGCTGTTAACAACTTGTAACAAGCTTGATAACATTATCAGACTTGTCATAAGGTTGTTCTAACAAGTTTGATACAGATATACAACAAGAATGTTACAAGGTTGACGATACAAGGTTGTAACAATATTGTTATATCACGGCTGTATCGGACTTGTTGGAACAACCTTGCAACACGTCTGATAACATGTTACAAACTTGTTGACAACTTGGGACAAGCAGTGCGAACACAACTTGTTGACGGCTTGTTGGCAGACGTGCTACAAGATGTGAGACTTTTGCGTGTGTGCAAGTCCTCTGCAGGTTTGTTACAACTTGTGCGTTTCTAAGTGTGTGGGTGGTACAGTATTTAAAAAGCCTTTCTAATCCTCAATTCTTACCCAGTCTATTAAAGATTTTGAAGCAAGATTCGACGTCCGCCTATCCTGGTTGGCCAGTCAGTTCGGGGGCGCTGAGAACCGGCTTGGTTGCCTAACCACGTGTTTCGGTCATTTTCTGTTCTTCGTCGCCATGACGATGTTCGTGCTGTTCATCAATGGTCCTACTATATCCCGCGTGTTCACTCTTATCCTCGTACCATTCAACGCTTGGGTTGAAATCAAGCTCATGGCGGGAATGTCGTATATGACGATGACCATGCTGATATTAGCTGTCGTCATTGGTGAGTGCTAAAACTGTGTAGGGTTTCATAGTAAAGGGCTTTTTGACAGAAGTATGCGGCTAGCTATGTTGGGGGGGGGGGAGGGGAGGGGTTCGAGGAAGATGAGGTATAAAACACGAGACAACAGCCGAGTGTCTTATATTTTAAGCCATTTAAAACATT